>JAOQGN010241865.1:0-10475 GCA_027564295.1 Himantozoum antarcticum | reverse complement strand
GCCCAATAAGGCTCTAGTGCGGCTTGACTCGGTCTTGACTAGTTAGGTATTGGCATTTGTCAGCTTAGTTTAGTTCTAAAATGGGGGTCAAGGTTTGGGGTTTGAGACTTTATGGAGAAAACAACGTCGTCTATGATATATTTTTAGATCGCTGGTTATTTCTAAAACCGTCAAACCTACAACTTGCTCACCGTGAGTTGGCATCTTTGTGTACCATATATACAGGCTACACCTGGTTGAAAGTATTAAACATTGAATTTTTGAAATATATTAAGTAACATGAAGATTTAGCCTAGTATATTTATGAATTATGTCGGTCATGATTTGTTCCGTATTCCTTCAGTTTGCTTCAAATGTCTTCAAATGGCTTAAGATGCTTGGAGGAACACAAAAGATTTCAGACTATCTGCTTTAGGTGTGAATACGATATCACATATCAGCATTCGTAGAATTTTTTTTACTGAAATTAATTTATTGTTTCTTATTTGATATTTCAATGGCAATAATTAAATAAATTATTGCCATTTAGTTATTGAAATTGTATTTGTAATATTGTGCTTAAAATATTGCATAATGTAATACTGGTTTATTTATTAATTCTCAGAGGTAAGAAAGAAGAAAGATGGCGGACCATCATCAAGGATTGTTATAAGTGCACAAAGGCAGAAGCAGAATAAACCAGACACCATGCCCCAAAATACCCAGCAAGAGGAACAACTGCCAGATGATGTGTGTTTGGACTTCTGGACTTTGCCGCAGCAATTAAAGACGTCTATATTGACCGTGTGTATATCAATAAACATACTAGTCCTATCACTTGGATGTATTATCATAGAGTTGTCAGCGAGATCCATACGTCGTCGTTCTGCTACTACTGCCAATAGAACTCCACCAAATCACAAACCGTAAGTGACCGTAAGTGACCGTAAGTGACCGTAAGTGACCGTAAGACACAAGCCACAGTAACTATAATAGAAACTAGAAATATTTGTAAACTCGGAATTAGACCCTGAAACTTTTAACGCACAGCACTTAGCTCTATGGCAGGCGAATGCTTCCATTATTTGCATTCCAATTCACCGAATTCACTGGTGCTGAAAAGCGCTGGTGAGGTTTCCGTTTTTAGGATTACCGAACTGATGTAATGGATGCATACGGCTGCCATTGTGTTAGGTGCTGTGCCTGTGTTAGGTACCTGCTATTTTGTAGGTTCCAAGTTTGAATCCCAAGTTACTAATGTTACTTGTTTTTATTTACTTTACTTAATTTAAATGTTACTAATGTTATTTTCTATGATACTCTGTGTTTATTCTACCAAATGTGCTAATATTCCATACTGGTGTGGCCTGGGGTGATGAATCAAGTTGTCAATAATACCGCTCATAATTAACTAGAAATTTACAATGTACTTCCAAACCATTTATAAATGCATGTATATGCAGAACTGTTTGTAACATAAATATGTGTGTAGTATTAAGGAAAATGCGCACTTTCATAAAAATATGTAATATATTGATTTACTGAGTTTGAAAGGTAATATACCTTTTAATTAATGCTTAAACATACTGTGGTGAGCAATGCAAGGGGAGACAACATACTGTGGTGAGCAATGCAAGGGGAGACAACATACAATAGTGACTTATGATGAGCTTATGATGGCTGTATTTATGTTTTAGCGGAGCTTTGCGTTTCTAGACAATCTGTGTTCTGGGATGGTTAATATGGTATATGGCACATACAATACCTACACAAACTAATATCTTTGCTGTTGACAAGTCACCCTGCTATAATATGGACATCACAGCCTGGTGACATGCTGACATGGTGGTCTAGTGACATGATAGCCTGGTAACATGGTGGTCTAGTGAATGATAGCCTACTGACATGATGATCTAGTGACACCGCGGCAGGTGACATGATGGAATCGTGACTTATTGCCATATTTATATGGTGATGTAATGTTGCTATATCACAGTGGCATAATACCTTAATGGCATGAGGGAGCACAGGTGTGGTGACGTAGTGACGAGTTGGCATAGACACTCAATCGCCATGCTACAGATTAATGAAACAAATAAAGTGTTATATTTGTTTTTAATGTTGCTTGCTAACGATCAGTGAATGTTTGTATACTTCTGTTCCCTTGCATTCATAAATTAATACATGTACAGATTATAACTAGCCATTATTTTACAATTGCATCATTTGTTCTTGTTTTAATGAGTCTGCCAAGATGAATGTATTCACTGTATAGTTTGTTAAATGTGTTGCTGCTATAATGATATAATATTTTTATGCGATTGGCTTACTGTCATGATTGTTTTTATTGACGTTGACTGCTCATTTATTGTTATTTATTATGTTGATCATGGTATAAATAAAAAAAATTCATCAAGGTAGTAACAGTTTAAGTGATGTGGTTGTCTCGCAATGTACCGTTTTGGTCTAGCAGAAATAATGAGATTGACTATAGAGATGCTAGTACGAGTCTTCCAGTTGAGACCACAACCTTGAAACTTGGCCATTTTTGACGTTAACCTAATCTGAGCGACATTGTAGTGACATACCCCCACCCCATAACCGATACACCAATAGGCACTAGCTGTTTATTACACTTTTACAAGTAAGCAAACAGCATAAAGAGGTATACACGCAACACAGATTGTGCTTATATAATAAAATATGTCATAGTTAAAAATGGAGGCGATTTTAAACCTATGTAATATATATATACATTGTGTCATTGTCACCCCCGCTAGATATAAATGAAAACCTATCAATGCATATTTATGTGCAGTCTAGTTCACCAGCCATTAATGATAATCCGTTTTAGTTTGTATGGCATAGTGTCATAATGACAGTGTGGCAGAAGATGCTATACTCGTGCCTTACACAACTGGCTGCTTTGTTAGATGAACATTAATCACACTAATTGACGGCTGTATTTCCTGACATGTCAAAAGCTTTCGATTAAATGGCAAAATGGATGAGGAAAGCTATGACCGGAAGAATCTATGACGATTCGCAAATATTGCAGTTCGAAAAAGAGTAAGGGAACAGACATGAAGCAACTATGTGCAGCAACCCAAATTCCAAAGCACAATCTAGAAACAGATTTTTCAACTGCAATTTACGAACTGCCAATATTCCGACCTGGAAAGGTCATCAAACCATATGACAGCCCATCGTCAACAATTGATAGATGTAATTGTAAAATGGTGTAAAAGAGCACTATGATGCTGGCAAAAAAGTTATTGAGATTTTGAGAGGATTTAAATAATTGTTGGCCATTGTTTCCCCTCCCTTCACCAGTCACCACTGGGTCACCACTCATTGTATTGCTCACCAACAATAATAAATCTAGCCAAGGAGTTGTCTTCCTCAAGGGGACATCACTCCTCGATATGACTACTTCAATTTCAAATTGGAAGTTGTCGGCACTTTGTACAATGCTTGTGAGTAAACAACTCCACATTTTATTTAGACGCGCCACAAATGGCACCTAATAGCCTCTGTTCCTTTGTTGCAAAGGTCATACATTTTCATCTTTGTTACTTTGCTAGACGATGTTTTGCGAGAATCCGGTGAATGGCAACAACACTGATGTGATTTTATTTTATTATATTTTTAACATACATTTTATTGTGATGAATTTAGTCTAGTGATTTCGCGATTGATATTGGCGAAGTCTAAAATCTATGTAGCAATTGAGTGCAAAATACTGAACGACACTTACCAATGGTATTACATTTGTCATTACTTAATAAAACTGGGTTAGAAGAGTTTGTTTACCTCATAATCATATTCAATTCTCAATTATTTTTATTTTTCATATTACTTTTATTCTTCAATTTTGTTTGTATTTTGTAAATGTAATATATAATTTCACTTTCATTTATTTGGTAATTTATGTTTTAAATTTCACTCCACCCGACTTCTTCTATCAAAATTCTGACTGTAATATACTATGGAGCTTGATTTTCTAATGTTGGCCAGCGGTAGCCTAATACGTAATACTAATAGTATTTAGTTAGCACTAATACAAATAGTAATAATATAATAATAATATAATAAATAATGAGATATTAGTTTTGATAACTAGGCTATGACTTTAGTGTTATATATTGCTATTATTTTGATTTCAAGAATAACTATTATTGATATTACTAAAGTACTAATATTTCAGATATTTATTGAGGTTTGCTTTCAATCACTAATTATTTAATTAAATCTCAAATTAAATATCAATTTTAATGAGGGCAAACCGTAATTCCATGCAACCGTATGCTAGTGTATTGCTACTAAAAATATATGTAAAATATAGCTCTTAACACTGGAAATATGCAATCTGTATTAGCTAACACCAGTTGTGTGTATCAGATAATGTTACAGTATCACAGTAACCATGCAGTAACTGTGCTAAGGTGGGTGAGTGGAGTAGAATGGGGAATTTGAATCAAGCAATCGTGGGTTCAAATCTCGTCGTATTCCACTCATTTAAGTAGCAGCGTTTGTGAAGGGCATTCAATGCTTTATGCATTGGCATGTGAAATTCACCACTTTGAGGTCGAAAGACCTACGATCAAAGGAGTATGGTTGTAACCACAGGCAGCCTCTTTTCACTAATATTAATAACAGCATAGGGCGACTTTAGTAGTAAACTAGTAGGTAGGGTTGCAGATGGGTTTATGAAAAATGCAGGACAAGACACTATCAGTGTCTGCAGGGGTGGCTACAGAAAACATGTAAGGGGTGAGCCAAAGCTGTCAGCGCGGACAATTTTTTCGGTCCCCCCCCCTCTAGAGGCTCGGCTTCCCCCCTTTTCATTGTTTGGGTCCCCCCCCCCCCCCTCCATGTAACATATCAAATTGAAGCATTTTAAATGATTAATTCACTTAGAGCTATTAAAATTGTGAAAGGGATAAATAAATAATTATTAATTATTAGTTTCAGAGTATACATATAATAATGGCTTCAGTTATTTAATAATTTATATTAATTAAATAAATAATTATATTAATATTTAATTATTAATATATTAATTTTATAAATATTTAATTAATTTGGATGCTCTCCACTGACTTGCCATTTTGGCTTAACCGGGTATCCAGGATGCTACCGCAGCAGCTGCTGCTGCCGCTACTATTGTGATGCTAAACTAGTACAGTAGTAGGACATTGTACTTGGTAGGTGTAGGTTCTACACAGATTAGCTACTAGTCTGAATACGAATTCAAAATCCTGGAAATGAAAGACTCAATTCATCATCATAATAAAGAATACATTGGAATAAAGAATAAAGAATCCACATGGCAATTGGTAAAGGGATTATTGGAGTTGTCCTCTTTAGTGGGGGGATAAATCCTTTTCTTTGTAATGGCTTTCGCTGGTGATTGTAGCTTAATGTTTTTCTTGTAAGGAAGGAGGGAGCCATGGCTCCTTGGGCACCTCCAAATCCGCCCCTGCCGGTGGGGCACGATGAACAGTATTGTGTTTTCCAAATGGCTATTGACGCATGAAATGGTGTCATATTGTGTTAAGATTTAGTTGTTTTTTTAACTGGAATTTTATTTTAACATTAATTTTAACAAGTTATAAGGCCTTCAAATATTCATATTGAATGTTTGGAGTGTCGTCATTTGGCAGCTCAAATAAAGCTGTTTACAAGAACGCTCACTGGAAGCAGTTTATTGTTGGCTTGTCCAGCAGGTGTGCTATGGCTTCTTCTACAGCAATGAATAATGCAATGTCAATGTAATGTTTGACATTAGTAACTTTGGCATCGAGATATAATGGAACGCAATGAAATTAGTCAATGTGAATATTCAATTTCTTGTGCTCTTCTATCAGTTAGAACGAATTGTTTATTCTGCCCCGCAGCAGAATTATTTATTATGATTGTCCTTTACATGCATTGATGCACATTTTTGTCGAATTTTGTTTGCATATTCTTAAAAGAAATGGCCTCCGCCTATGTTCATGTGAAAAACTTTTAAAATATGTAAATGAGTACGTAACTTGAGGAATTATAGTAATACTATTACTAATAGGCATTTATTTAGGCATTTACATTGACAATTCCCACGTAGATTTTATCATCAGGAAAGCAAACAAAATATTTTTTAGTTTGCTGTAATTGAATAGAATGGGGATTAAACTAGACTAATTGTGTCTATTTTATATAGCCAATATTAGCTCTGTTTTGACTTATTGTGTTCCAGCTTTTTTTAGCATGCTTTCTGGTAAACAGCTTGAATCACTGGAAAAGTTCAAAGGCTATGTAGCATGATAATTTTACCTGACATATCAAATTATAGTCAACAACTAGAGATGTTAAAACTTCCAGAACTAGTCACCTTTAGTAAACTGCTATACAAGAACCATTTTATGAGAATTTACACTCAATCAGAGCATATTTTGCATCATTATATCCCTGGTAGACAATCGGCAAAACATAGGCACTCTCAAAGATGCCTTTTTGACCAATTCACAGTACAGCTAAACGTGAGCATTCATTCTTCTTTTATGCCGTTAATAATTTTTATAATGACTAATAGATTTATTTTATATATACATATATAATTATGCAGCATGTTTTTAGTTTTTACCTTTTAGCTTTCTGGAATTTTGTGTTTAAGGTAACCAATTGTTTCATGTATACTGACTCAGTATTTTTGCAATGGCTAATAAACAATTCTCAATTCAATTCTCAATAGCATAGTAGGCCTATGTATTAATACTGATACTAATAGTTTATACTTTAATAGTATAAAACGTAATAGTATGTTATAATTCAAAATAATAATAGTACGTAACTTAAGTTTGTGAAAATTTATCTTGAACACTCTAAAATACAAATGCTCATGCCAGCCTGAAACTAGCCACTGCAAAACTTGGAAATTTATCTCAAACATTGTGTCATGACTGAGCGCAATGTCATAAACCTAAAATAAAGTCATTTATTGCAACACAATTGAAATAAATGTCATTGCTCATTCTGCCCCACTGTTCATTCAGCAACACTCCATTATCAGTTGATATAAATTGTCATTGCATGTTTATTTATTTATTATTATAATTATTTTTAATGTTAGTGATAATTATCACAGGTCTATTTGTCAAATTGCTGGCTACTAATAGGCCTACCATGCCTCGTTGAGTTTTTGGGGCACGGGCCCACCAATTCCTAGTCCTAGCGAAAGCTAGAACTTGCGATGGTAGGGAAGAAAGAGTTTTTCAGATCCACCAAAAATATTTCATTTTATTTGTTGCTTACCAGTTGTCATTTTCAACTTTTTTGTGTGACACAGTGGACATACCTCATTGTTAGCCAACATGTAAATATATTGAAATATTTCTATTTTGTAGAAAAAATATCAGAAGAAGATGTAGTTTGTAGCGAGTAGCCTACTTGCTTTCCTGACTTGGTCAGACCACTTCACAACACGAACGCCGAAGCGCCAATGCCCACAATTATGCGAGGATAGGGCGTTCAAGCGGCTTTGCATACTTTGCGCGCACATACTGTGGCTTTAATTGCAAAGGATCTTCGATTGATTGTTGGCGGTGCTAGTATCGTGTCCCCTATATAAAATTGTGGGCATTGGCGGTTGGGCTTTCATGCCGTGAGATGGTCTGATTGAGTCTGGAAAGCATATACTCGTTACAAGCTACATCTCCATCTGCTGTTTCTTCTACAAAAATGGAAATATTTTAATATATTATTTACGTACTGGCTAACAATGTCTAGCCAGTAACAAAAATGGAAATTGGCAACTGGTAAGAAACAAATAAATTGAAATATTTTGGTGGATCTGAAAAAGTGGGTCCACCGGTCCCCCTCCTCCCTCCCTCCCCCTCCACCCTACCCTCTTTCTTCCGTACGATTGCAAGTGCTAGCTTCTGCTCGGACTAGAACTTGGTGGGCCCGTAGTTTTGGGGGCTGTAATTTGTGATAAATCAAAACAATGATGTTTTGTTTGTTCTTTTCACCTCCAAGTGATTCATTTGAAAAGTTACCGACTCTTTCTTTCACCTACGGAAGCACGGAGGGGTCAAAATGGGATAAAAAACAAAAAAGTTGGGGTAAAAAGCAAAAAAGTGGGGGTAAAAAGCAAAATTGAGGGTAAAAAACAAAGTGTGGGGTAAAAAACAAAAAGTGGGGGTAATAAACAAAAACTGAGGTAAAAAACAAAAAGTGGGTTAAAAGCAAAGAAGCGGGGGTAAAAAACATTCAAATTTTAAGGTCTGTGACTGTTAAGGAGTTATCTACTCTTTTATACACCTTTCTGTGTATTCCACTTATAAAGTGAAGAGTAAGATGAAGTCCTACCGACTTCATGAAACCTCATGAAGAGTAAGATTGTTTCTTCAAACTGTCACTTTGAGAACAGTAGGCAACAAAATAAATATCACACTAACCTTTTAATGCATTCCCACATCTTGAACAAAAGTTGTGGGAAGATTTGAACACAGTAAAACATGTCTCACAGATGCCCATTTTTCTTAATTAGCTGTGATAATTGCCGCCATACTCAATGATTCAATGGAGCTAAATGCAGGACTGAACACTTTTTAAATTACCAGGGTTCCAGAAAATTTATTTGTAGGAGAAGACATTCTAAGTTGAGAAGTTGTCTTCTCCATAAAAAATTAGAAAAGGTGTATAAAAAAGTAGATAACTCCTTAATAGTCAGCCATAAACTTTAAATGTTTTTACCTCCACTTCTTGCTTTCCACCCCACTTTTCGCTTTTTACCCCACTTTTTTATTTTTCACGCCCACTTGTTTTTCCCCCCACATTTTGCTTTTTACCCTCACTTTTTGCATTTTACCTCCACTTTTTTGCTTTTTACACCCTCTTTGTGCCTTTTACCCTCACTTTTTTGCTTTTTACCCCCACATTTTGCTTTTTACCCCCACATTTTACTTTTTACCCCCACTTTTTCATTTTGCCTCATTTTGACCCCTCAGTGCTTCCGTATTCACCTCTAATTTCTCATTGGCTGCTCCAGATTATCTATCCAATGCATCACAAGATTGGGCTGTCATTCGATCAGATCTATGCGGGATCTATGCCCAAGCACAGGAGTGATTACACTTAAATATTTTACTTAGCAAAACAGCATTCTTTTGCCACATAGTGCGCAACTTTGACACTAAACCGAGGATCCAAATACCTAATCTCGATGGTTGCAAGAAATCATTATTACCTAGCAATATTCTCTAGGTCGGCTCGTGGTGACTGCCCCGACCTGATCTGAAATGGAAATATTGACTACATTTTGACAGAGCTCCAGATCACAGTCATTATGGTCACTAAAGTTGGGGATTTTGGGTTCCCCACCGCTAACATGATCCTAACTACTGTTGTGATCTTAGGTGTACCGGTCTTCCCATTTTGACCTATAGCACCAGAAATAACATGCAATTTATTGACTTGGACTATATAAGTAAAACGCCTCAGCTATTATATAGACACCAATCTAAAAAATATTACGGGAGTCCTATGATTTTGATTAACATTAACATTTGATTTTTGATGTGACACTTAACAACGTCACTCGCAATGTTATGTCTCAATCATATCAGATGCCGTTGGATGAATGTGACTTTGACACCTCATTAATATTTGGCAGTTTACATTCCGCATGTCAACAATCTCATCACAATTTTAAGGGTGAGACATATTTTGAGCAACAGCTTAGAAAGAGCTGTAATGGTTGATTTTGTTGATAGATAAGTAGTCAACAGATTCATCGCGTAGTATTATTATTGTGAGATTGGCAAATTTCGTAAAGTTTTCCAGGTAATCCAAATTAATTACTCTTAAATGGTAAAACTAACCTGATCAAGTAACAGTTACTATAAATTGTAAATGTCAATCGTTCGTCTTTGGCAATTCAATCCCTGGGACGTTTGTTTTGCACATGTGGGTTTGTCCATAATATTACTGTTGGGACATTAAGATTAGCCTGTCCTGCCAAGCTTTTTTACAATACGTAGTTGCCCCCCCCCCCCCATGACGCGTCGGGGCCACGAGAAACAAATTTGTTTGTTTCTCGTTTTCCAGATTCATCGTGGGGGCAACTCCGCAATGTAGCAAAGTTTACCAGGACAGTCAACATCTAGATGTAGCTTTGCCAGCTAGGGCTATTTGAAAAAAAGTAAATCATCTGAAATTATATTATAGCAGAATAGAGCAATAGATTTCCTTTAAAATGATAATATAATTATACAGGCTAGCTCAAATATTTGCACGTCTGCATCGACTATAGGCCATTACTGTTGGGACATCTAGGAGAATCAACACTTAAAGGGATAGTTCACATTGGCGACTATATGTGGTGCATTATTGCCATTACTGTATTCTTGCTAGAATAAATTTGCCATCATATAATGGTCAATCAATGTTTCAACTGTCGTTTGATACCTAATTTGTTAGGATTGGACCACAGGTAAGCTCACAGTATTAGA
>JAOQGN010241754.1:0-10477 GCA_027564295.1 Himantozoum antarcticum | reverse complement strand
TTAGTATCACATTTTACACTAGAAATAACTTGTAAATAAAGATTTAAACCAAAGCATAAAAAATATAAATCTAGTTTTTAAGCCAATGATGACCAATCAAAATGCAGAATCTTGAAACAACTGAAAGTTTGACTATTTGTGGCTGAAATCCGGCAACTAACTGATGGAGCAATACAATTACAGTAAAGAGAGAAGACTCCTAAATACAACGCCGTGTTAAAACCAGTTTGTATAGTGAACCCGGTTCATGAGGACGCCGTCCACCGCGTCGACGCCGTCGAGCTGATGACTCTGTGCTAAAACTCTCTAATAACTATAATTATTTAATTCCTTTTTTATTAGCTCTTTATCAGCTGATTAGAGTTGCTCTTAGATTAGAGTGCTCCTTATCCAATATATTGCAATATCGCTATTATATGGCTTGCAATAACGACATTGCAATAACGACATTGCCTACTGAGACTATATCGTGCACGTGCAACACTACCAACACAGTAAGAAAATTCATGAGCTTAAGAATTCAGATGGATTATTTTAATCTGCTATGACATTCCATATTTCATAGTGGTAGGGTATTTTATATACCCATGTCCATATATGGACACAACAACCGTCACTAAACAACTCTAGCCATGCCTCTATGTAACTTTGCATCAGTTACGATAAGAACTACATCATGCACACAGCAATTTACAACTTTTCAGCTTCTCATTAAACAGATTTTAATTCATTCATTGCTATTTCTAACTAATTAAAATTTTGATTGTTACGAATATTACGTTATAAATTACAAAACTCAAGACCATAGAGTATACTCCCACTAAAGGTACAAGACTGTTCAACGTCTAGTCTGGTAACAGTCTCCATAATCTACCTGTATATTATGACATACTGTGATGTTTAGTTACCTGCATGTTCTGACTCTAGATGATGTGATGTCTGCTGATACTTTGCTCTGGTAGTCTGACTTGATGATCATCCTGTTTAGAGTGGCAGGCTCACTGCTTTTACGCTCCAACTTCTGTGGCAAAGAAAACCAGAAATTCCAAAGTAAGATGACTGAACGGAATATACAAATATACATAAAAATTATAACAGCAGGCAACTACAATACAGGATCTACTATTCATATTTAGCAAGTAATATAATAACATGACTCTACACATTGCTTAACTAGCCACAGTCTAGTGTACCAAGACACATGAATCTAGATCTAGATGTATCTAAATCTAGATGCATAAGCATCCGGAAACCTCACATGTTTATTTCAACCTATGGCAGACTCCAGAAGCAGTGCTTGAGCAAATTATTTTCTGCGGTTTTTGAGCATTGTGGATCTTCTGAAATCATGACATCCCTTATTCGGACAAACAAATAAGCCGTACACAAATGCATCCCTACAGAATATTAGCACATACAACTAACAGTAAACCACATGGATCTCCACTGCACTGATACAATGCAAACAAGGCCAACGTTTACACATTTTACACATCACGGTGTAGCGTTGTAGCAACTCACAACAACGGAAAGTGTGCAAAGCTGTACTATGCTACATGTATGTGCACATAAATCTGTAATTCACAACTACGAACATCATCGGAAAACAATGCAGAAATTAATTACGTGAAAACCAAATGTGGTGCCAAAGAAAGATCACTCGTGCGCTAAGAAACTGGTGCAAAACACCTGAATAAAATCAAGCCCCTAGATCTAGCAGTCTACAGTTAAATAGTATATCGATGTAGCAATGGCTGCTTATTATATATAAATATAGCTGATATTGAGTATAAAATCAACTGATAATGGGCATTGATTGAACAAATGGAGTTAGGATATTGGATTGACTATTAGAAATGGCCAATATTAATAGAGAATAAATCATTTCTAGAAATTAGGATGAGAAAGGCAATAGCATGCAATGAGCAAGTCAGTGACGCCGGTGGCAGCACCGTAACGCATTAAATGAGTTATACCACACTGTAGCATTACAATGGGACAAATGAGTTTTACCACAATGTAAACACCACAGTGGTAAAACTAAATGTTATACCACACTGTAGACAGCACTGTAACATGTGTCATTCAGCCTCATATCACACCAGTTAATGGGTCGGCATCAGTAGTCGACGTATACTGGGTTTTGGTGGCTTGGTTTGATTCAAGAACCAATCAGCCAAAACCTGACGTATCAGTACCATGACTAGTTAAACATCTAGGAAATTGATCATTTAGTTTACTCGGACTGCTTCTGGCCAAAGAAAGGTAAATTCAGCGCCCTTCTAATGGAAGTTGCAGGACCATTTTTTTTCAATTGTCTCCAAGTGAAGTGAGCTTTATTTACCACCATTATTAATCGTACATGTGATATCTATGTTAACATTATGTGATTGATATTGCTAATTTCTTATTGTACATGATAGAACTATTATGCGTACTGGTTACTCTTACTAGTAGTCTGCTAGCCCTACATCATTGTAAACAGTACAATATGTCACTGCAGGCAGATGTTACAGCATTGAGCATTGTACAGATGTGGCATAATCCTGTAGATTTGTCACTGTCTGACTATTAATAGAAATCTAAGAAATTTATTGAATTATTTGGCGTTTAGGGATAAAATATATGTGTGGACATGTGTTTACTTACTTAAATATGAAGATTTTATGAACAAAGATAATTCCAAACGCTTTCTGCAAAATACTAATTATCTGCCATGTTATTCCAGCAAAACATTAGTTACTAGTATGGCATTAAGAGATCATAACAACAGTTTATAAGACAGAGTACAATCACGCAATGTGAGTTCGAGGAAACAAGATTTTCCAAGCCATTCTATTTTCAAGAAAGCAAATTATTAGTAATTAAAAAAGTGGAGATAGGAGATTGCTATACATTAAGTTAATTACCTGTAATAAAATCATAATAATTAATCTATTAGCACTTCAATACTTGGTTTTCAACACTCTAGTCTAATTATAACTGTTTCACACATCAACATAATTTCTTGGAACTTAATCAACTTTCATCTGGTTTGACATTTCTTTTATTAATGAACAAATGTTTTGATATATAAAATAGTTAATACATGTGTAATTGTTAACAAACTACATAATATAATATTATCACAGCAAATGCCTGCCAAGATGCATCATATAGCTTAGAACATATTACCAAAACATAACACTTTGCGAACTTAAACCCTGCAGAAATATATATAACTAATTGTAATAATCACAAAATTATAATGATTGTCAACATTATAGCTTATAATTACAAACAATATACACTAAAATTAGCCTAAAGTTTTCGGTCAAACATATCTCCAGATTAGCTACTCGACCATGTTTATTATCATCATTATTATACCATTATTTTTAAACAAGTGAAGCACGATAGCTACAACCAGGTTTGTCTGTTACAATAACCTACACTACAGAAGTACAGCAATTACTTTGTGTAAAACAATGTACATTTATATTATAGCAGGTGAAAATAGACAGGTCACCTGAGAACATCAGGTCACCTGAGAACTTGTCACCTGATGTTTAATAGTTCAACAACAATCGGGTAAGGAGCCAGTCTCAATGGAGGGACAATACAAGTTAACTCTCATGTAAAGTTGCTTGTTTCGAACTGTCAAATATTGGAAATTCATTTTGTAATTACCGGAAAATCAAATTAGCAGTACTTCGCTCGGCTTTACCGGCGGTGGCTAAGTCTTAATCAGTTTACTCTTAACTTTAAACTGACCTTTTATGATAGAAAGACAGGCTGGATGTGAGAGCACAGGCTAGATGCATGCTCACACCAGGTCATTTTTAAAAATAGTATCTACCGCATGGCTGCATGAATGGCCTGAGTGAATGGCAATTATGGTCAATATACCACTGGGTCTGAGAGACAAGAAGTTTTGTTTGCAAGAGGTTATCTCCGATCTCACGATTGGCCTAGGACTATGAAGTTTGAGGCTGATTACTGGACACTACTGCCTCCCCTCCCAGTCTTCACTGGACACTACTGCCTCCCCTCCCAGTCTTCACTGGACACTACTGCCTCTCAGTCTCCATTAGCTTGTTGACTAGGCCTAGTAGGGATGGGAGGTGATACCATTTGAAGCCAATTATTAGTCACTACTGCCTCCCAGTCTTCATTAGCCTGGCTTGACTAAATACTCTTTTTAATAAAAGCGTTTAAACAGGAGTTACACACTCTTAGTGAATTGCTGGATTTTCATTAAAATATGTATATCAAATATTAGCTCTGCGGCCTCTGTGTGTTAGTAAACCATGTGAATGTGCACCAAGTATTACCTTGTGGGTATGAGGAACGAGACAATAATTATACTGAACTGTGTGCCACTGGTGAGCCGTGCGTTGTTACATTGATACAAGAGAAGATAGAAGTGTGCTACTGAGGGGGTGGTGAGGGGATGCTGAAGCATGCTAATCATGTATAGTACCAATATAGAATAGTAACGCAAGCATATGTTACTTTGTCACTGAGCTCTATCCAGCTTAGTACGCTAGTATATATGAATATATAGAAGAAGTGCAGTAACCGTTCACCATTCTATTTAATGGCAAGGAGTTGGTAGGAACGTCAAGCAATGGTGATTGACTACTGCGCTGTAAATCACATGAATTAGTTGCATACGGATACGATGGTCAAATATAGCCACAGTTTCTGGCCTACCGCTTATATTGCACGACTAAACAAAATAATTCAACAGAACAAGCAGTGGGCTGGAGACTTTGGCTAGGTCTAGGGCTAGGTCTGCTATAAGCATAATAGAAACGGAAGAACTACAAGAATATTGTAAAATCAA
Organism: Himantozoum antarcticum; assembly: GCA_027564295.1. NCBI lineage: Eukaryota > Metazoa > Bryozoa > Gymnolaemata > Cheilostomatida > Bugulidae > Himantozoum > Himantozoum antarcticum. Next base: position 5,649 of record JAOQGN010241754.1, on the reverse strand, counting down.
ATACAATAATTCCCCAAGCAATATTCAATTCAAATATATATAATAGCAATCCAAAAAAAGTTTATGCATTACTTCATCTACTCCAGAGTCCAAATATTTGCTGCCAGCCGTTCATAATATAGTGCATGGCCAAATGGAAGTCTGTGCTAATCTTAAATAGTTATTGTAGTATTATATGGGCCCAATTACCAATCGGCCCGAGGCGGAAGCAATAGCATAGACTGAAGTTTATAAGTTATGTTTGCTTGGGGTAAGTAGCAAGTGTAATCAACCTACACTCGTACCAGAACAGGAATCGCATAGCAATAGCTATCAACTCATGCACACTTGGAATGGGAAGTTCTAGTGCATTCGTATAATAAAGCTCCTAGTTAAGAGTCGGGTATTACCTCTTTCACTGAAAATGGTTGACTGCCAGATTCTGAATGGTCTGTTTCTGTTTCCCGATGTAAGTGTACAATGGAGGGAGGGCCTAACCACACCCCTACAATTTATATAAATATATTGGTTATGGTGAATAGCATGCTACATCTTGCAATTTAAATTAGTAGAAATAATCTGAAAGCTAAACTTATAACAGCAGTATAAGTATAATTAGACGACTTAGCCAGACTTTGGGCATTGAGATTCATGCTGATAGAGTTGCAAGTAGGTTTGTACTTTTTCAGTGCATGTAAATGTAATGAGTTCTCAGAGACAACTGGCAGTTTGTTGGTGAAAAGTTCGCCATTTACATACATTTCGCCATATCATCATCTACGTTGCAAAAAAAAACAACAGCAACACAGAGGGAAATATTAACGTTAATATGATGGCTGTTTACATTACAAATTTGATGTTAGGGCAGTTCCAACAGTTACACTGACACGACACAATGGAAGTGCCAAAACGCTTAAAAAATTGGGGACCAAAACGTGGTTGCAATATCCCTCGTAACGATAAGTACTGCAAAGCTCAATGATTTTGAAGAACATTTTTAATAGAAATGAAATTTGTATACAAATAATAGTGATATTGTTGTTTAGTAGATCTATTAGAGCTAGCATGGAGCAGTTAACTAGTGAGCCATTCAAACCCAATATGCTGAAAACATACATACGCTATATTAATTAGCCTGGGTTTCCAAGCCATCTGCGTGCGTGGGAGGAAGGGAGAGTTGTTCCTTTTCCCTTCTGTTCCCCCTCCCCCACGTATGCAGAGGTCTTGAAAACCCAGGCTATATCTTATCTTATACTATGCTGTTTGCTAACACAATCACAACCGAAATAAGCATCAAAGTAAACATGAAGAATATAATGTTATGAAAGACAAAATTATCGTTATCATTTTAGTGAGTTTTGCGCACTCACATCTCATCTCAAACCATGTCAATTGTGGGACAACAATTTTGAAATTCATATCTACATTCCAATCATGGCATTTTAAAAAATGATTGAAATTGTGTTTCCGTATCTTTCCGGTATAGTAGAATACAACAAGATTCACATTGTACTTTGCAGTAGCCAGAGTTCCCTGCAAACAACTTTGGCAGTAGCTTTCACTACCCTAAGTGTAATATATATAAATGTAGCACTAGTTTATGAAATTGTTAAAATTATATGAAATCGTTAGTACACCATCTAATATCTTGATATCTTAATTAGGGTCTGTTCACAACTACCATTTTGAAACTAGCTGTCCGTGGGTCAGACTACTTAGGCATTTGATGGGGAGTAACTATATGGTCCAACCCCAAACCATAATCTTCAAACACCCAGTTACAAAACGACAATTCCGAAATGTCCGAATTCCTGCTATCTAGAGCTATTTGTAACTAATTGACTGTAGATAGCCAAGTAGATCTTACCACCATACTCCAATGGAGTCAAAGTACTAGCAGTAGTAGCAGCAGTAGTAGTAATAGAAGCAGCACCATCACCTGTCTCCCCACCTAGCCACACACCACCAAAGTCCCCATCATCCGTCTGTGGCGGGGATATATTGATCTCACGCTGAGTAAACTGTACACAGGAACTAGCGGAGTGGGGATGTGTAGGTGTGGGGGATGGTGTGTCCACGCTGATAGACACCCTCATAGAGCCGGTTATGTCTAAATAACAACATACAAGCCACAAAGTACAGACAAAGCATAGGGAAAGATAATCACTACGTTAGAGTTAAACACCCGAGCTCAGGCAGCACAGAGCACCAGATTGGCAGCACAGATGCACACCTCGCCAAACTTCATGCTAAGTTATTGATTGACAATAGTCTATTAACACGTCATAACTCTGTGAGCTGTTAACATCATCAAACTGTATTATAACGTTAAAAAACATGCAGCCGAATGCAAAGGATCTAAAGGTTATACTCATAAGCATAATATGCAAATAAGTCCCTGATAACAAGGGTAGTGATGACGCTCCTAGGAGAATTCAGTCACATGGTGACGTGATGAATTAGATAAAAAGGTGGCAAAGGAAAAGTGAATTACGATTATATAAGGTCTGACAATATGCATCTCCGAATTCAGAGAGCTCATCACTGGTTTAAAACCACCAATCAAAAATGCATAATCTGTAAAGCAGACTGCGTGCTTTAGTATGATACCAGTAAGAAACGCTAGAATCTAGAAGCATGACAGAGCATGAATTTTCTTACTCTTACCACTTCCACAATTGACAATAGTCGGGCCAATCATAGGTAAAAAATCTCTCAAGTCTGCAATGATAATAATTGATTGATTGACTGATAATGGGGAACCTTTGTTTGATTTATCAGTTGTAAAGGATTGTTACGGAGGGCAGTACGACGATGGTAGCTAAAGTTTATCCATACGTTAATGGATAACGTCTCTGTCATTCTAATCTTCTCTTGTATTATAAACTTCCTCTTTTCGTGTGGATAAGCGCATGTGGATATATGAGATGTTGAGAGGTGGATTAAAAGCAGGAAGGGTGATGAGCAGCAAAGCTTCACTTAAACCTGACAATGCCTATTAGTTTATCATTGATGGATTTAGATCACGCCACGGTGACTTCCTTAAAAATGTGTTCACTATTACCCTGGAGCCGAGAGGCTGACACATTCTGTTGCAATAATTGTCACCTTAGAGGTACGAGACTAGCAGTTGACACAACAATGCGTAGCATAAGATCCCTGGGTTCCCAGGTAGGCATCATCAATAAGTATTACAATCATGTATTATGTAAAAACTAAAGAGCAGGCTTTATCCGTGTCCAGAAGATGTCAAGAAAAGAAAATAATTTAAAAATGTAAAAATTTGAAAGAGCAGATATTAGATATCTTGATTTATATCAGACAACAAAGATGTTTGTATCTTATATAGTTAATCAAAATTGAATGATTGTCCGTTTCTATCTACCCAAACTAAGAGAGCAAAATTTCACGAGAAGTACATGTAGATGGAACCACGTGGGTGTGTTTGCTTGTAAACTTAAAAATGACTCTTACGTTAGGGTAACACCCTGCTAAGCTAGACTGAGAGAGCAGTATTAGCAGTGACATTAGTTACATTTATACCTGCACTACGGTGACGTCTGGATCCTTTCCCCCCACTGGGAGTGACATTTAAGCCATCCTTGTGAGCTAACTTATCCTTCACTTTCACCCATGTTTCTGACAGTTTAGAGCTCTTTCCAGTTAACGGCTATAGAATAGACACGCCAAGTGTTACAAAGTAGAAGCTAAAGCTACAGAAGTTAAAGTCATATATCCAAGCAAGGTCAGATAGCAGCTGACCATAAGAGAGTTTGCAGCGATGCTTAAATTTATAAAACAATTTTTAATTTAAATTTTGTTTTAATTCTAACCATTGTTATCATTTTTAGAGTTGAGGTAATTTGACAAATAATCGGACAATAACAGTATAATCAGTACCCTTACTGCTAGCCTGGCTTACCAAGCCACTTGAATTAGAAGTTATGTGCTCACGGATCAGCGATAGTAAGTTGGTGGGGTGGGCCATCCCAACTATCATCCATGAGCATATAACTTCCAATGCAAGCCACTGGTATGCCTGGCGTACCAGTGGCTTGGTACGCCAGGCTACTTTATTGCTGATCTAAATAATTATAAAATATATGACAACCAATTTACATTACATCTATCTGTAGACTTTGAAGGATTATCAAGAAAGACTAATAGTGGGGCTAAGAGATAGTTGTGTCTGTTAAACACTAGCAGAGGTCCCACACTCTGTATATGCAAAGGTGCCATGTAGATTGCTTGCCACTGAGGATTAAAATGGTCGCTGTCTGACAAGGCTTTTAGCAGACTGCTTGCCGAGTGCTGACTCGGCACAGATTGTATACAAATTTGATCGACGTAGCCATTGCTGAGTATCTCACATCACTTCACAAAGATCAATTAACTGATGTATATCTATGTAATATTACGTATTAGAATATTTCATTTACATAACACGTGCAGTTGGTTATACAGCCATGGTAACTATTAACTACATTTATAGCAGCTGAGCTTCGCTTATTTCAATTGCATACTCTTTCCTCTTTTTACAGGTGGTACATATAATGCGTAACATATTTGAAAAGCCGCTACGGATATTTAATTAAATTATATAATAATAATATTGATGTGGGATTACAATAAAGGGCGGGTTAATTGAAAAGAAGGTAGCAACAATAACACAATAGATTGTGTATTACAAAAGGCTTGATGTAAGCATCTACAAGCTCAAAATGACTAATATTAAAATGCCATTCCTCATTTAAATGACAATTATTTATTACAAGAATATAATGGCTTTAATGTCGTAAGATTGATTTGTTTGCATGAGCTTAAATATTTGGTTAATATCATTTAAATTTAATGAAAAGGCAGTGAAAAGAAAACAGAAATTTAGGGTTTACCCAAGTGTCAAAACCAATGTGGTAGTATCATGATATCATAGAATCGCATCGTGCATGCACAAGTGTGTTGAATTTGTGGGTATTTACAAGCCTGGATTTGGAAATAGCTACAGGTGCAAGGTCACATCTAAGCTACATGTTATTCATGAGTTACGAGCCTAGATAGGTAACTTGGAATGTCTCACAGGCTATTGGATGATAACCAGTGACAATCTTCAAAAAATTTAGATTACTACGACTGAATTCCCTTCAAATTTATGATTGTTTGCTTAGTAATAATGCTTAGAGGATAATTTAGGCACAACTATCTGTGGACAAAGTTTGTTTTTCTACCCATGTTAGTGTTACACCGATACCAGGCTTCGTGCCCATCAGAAATGTAATTTATCTGTTAGGCTGGGTGTAGTATTCCCAGTTTCTAATAATTGAGTGTTGGGTGGTTATGATTAGACAAATCTGTAGCTAGCAGCTTCTACTAGACCCTGGATATCTCCATGGCCTGCAGTTGTGCACCTGCCTGTTGGACATATCGAACTTGCTCTATGGTCTGTCATACTCATACCTGCGGAGTGATGACTAATAATAAATGTTCTACCTTGCTTCTACCGTATTCTCGCGGCACTGGGACGCGCGTCTTATAGGTGGGTGTGCCCTATATCATGAGGTTCACTTCATCAATAAGACACGTGTCTAAAAAGTGAGTTATTTATTTTTTATTTAATAGGGTGCCTTATATAACGAGTTTTATAAATTAATAACGAGTGCGCCTTATAAGGTG
>JAOQGN010241533.1:0-10478 GCA_027564295.1 Himantozoum antarcticum | reverse complement strand
GTAGATGTCAGTAAAAGTAATTATTCTGAGCAAACCGGAAACCGTCAGCATACCCAAACCGGAAAGCTTTTGATAGCCTAGTCTCCCATCTTTCACAAAATGATATTTTGAAACTCCAATTCAGCTGCGAATTTATCATAATTTGGAATGTTTATTTAAAGACCCTAGGGCCAAGGCTATGTAGGCTAACGTAGTATTGATACTTGATACTGTTAGTATAATAAAAGTAGTTACGCAAGTGTTTGTGGTTTTACTTTCACGGGAGCATACTTTGTAATAGATTAAAAGGTCAATAGATTACTTGATGTCAATCAAACTAATGGCCCATTAACAAAGTCATTTCATATTGATTGGCAACTTGACAATCGCCATTCACTAAGTTTATTCAGGTTTACTTTGGAACTAAACAATCATACTCGCCCGAAACTATGCCGATCAATGACCCGGTATTGTCGAGCCAAGCTTTGACTCGACCCTGGTCGAGCCAACCCGACCCTACTGCAGCCCTAATAATTGTTGTTTCTTTCTCACGTTTATGGCTGCACACTTTACTTGTTCTAGGTTGTTCTTGCTGAGAAACCCTTAATATCAGAAGAAACAGATTTGATAGAACCTACACTGCTAGATGAACTAATCTGCCATATATCTAGTCTAGCCTCAGTCTATCACAAGCCACCATCTGCATTTGTTGAGGGGCGTGCTGCATTTGGTGCCAGGAGAGCCCTGCCTGGTAGAACAGTCTCGTAAGTGATCTTCATCAACTTAAAATGACAGTTTGAATTGCAGTTTGAAAAATACAGTTTGAATGCATACATACATGTAATTCGCTTTGTTCTGTTGTGTTGTATCTACGTAATATTGTCTACTTGTATGCATACATACATGTAATTCGCTTTGTTCTGTTGTGTTGTATCTACGTCCATAATATTGTCTACTTGTAACTTATCATCTCATGTTGTCTACTGGCCCAATTGTACATGTATTACTTGTGACATTGATCACATATGCAAATGTAAAACAATCTGAATATCGAATTTATCATTTGATACTTCGTAGATCATAGTACTAGATGGTGGCAAACAATAGTCCAATGATAACAGATAAAACGATACTATATTTTATCAATCTCACTATCACTTTGTGCTAAAGATTGATATACACAATAAAATATTGCGTAATATAATATTATAATTAAAGTGCATGGTATTTTTAGTTGTTATCAAATTAATCTACGGATGGATTACGTAGAAATGCTATTGTCAAGAAACTGGACTGAGATACGCCGTGTAAGCTTGTTATGGGAAATACATTGTATTAGGGTAATATACATTGTATTAGGGTAATATACATTGTATTAGGGTAATATACATTGTATTTGGGTAATATACACTGTATTAGGGTAATATACATTGTATTAGGGTAATATACACTGTATTAGGGTAATATACACTGTATTAGGGTAATATACATCGTATTAGGGTAATATACACTGTATTAGGGTAATATACACGTACAAATGTGAAAATCTGTCTTTCTACTTTACTGTATTTGTTCTGCTCACTGCACCATCCCTTGCCTAATATTGCTGCACGTGTTATCTGCATGATACCCGATTTCAGTGGTGAAGGTGAACCAGTACTGGCAGAGAAGCCTGCTCCAGTTGCACAGCCCACAGTAATACCTGGCCAAGACTCTCTAATAATTACAGATGACTTGCTAAATATAAGTCTTGGAGGGGGCGGTATGAACACGGCCCCACAACAACAATCTGCTGCAGGCATGGACTTACTAGGAGATGGACTTGACAGTCTGGTAGGTTATGCATTGTCATATTCAGGGTTTGTGATTGATATTACAAAATTTTACATAATAATGTATTGTTTATGCAAAGCGCATGGTTTTGTCTAATTGAGTTGTCTTGTTGACAATGACGGTCACTTATTTAAATGAACATAATTATGCTTTGTACAACACATTTAATGGATGTCTATAATATATATAATGGACAGTAAAAGGTCAGTTTGGACAGTAAAAACACCACAAAAATCCTGACTTGTTAAAATTTATTTTTGGTAAAGCTATTATAATACAATAATATATTTTACAATAAATTACATTTTTGTAATGTATATTTATTATATATTATACATGTAATGTATATTTATTATATATTATACATGTAATGTAAATAGTATTTAAAACTATAAACTACTTTCTAATTCACTATTTGTAGCTGGGAGGTGGTGTAGTACAACCAGATCTTACAGGATCATCAGGATTTGGTGGTCTCTCAGATATATTTGGATTCCAATCATCAACATTCTTCACTCCACCTTCTGAGGTTAGTGTGCCTTCGAGTCACTGCTCAATAGCGCCACTAAGTCACATGAGTCACTGTGTGATACTGTGTAACACAAGCATCACTCATTGAGGCTTGAGTGACTGGTGTAACTCTTTTGTCTACCGTGTTTTATATATACTTTTATCATGTATTATTATATGACTAGTATCTAGATTATGTGTTGCATGGAGCACTTAATTACATGTGCATATAAAAAAGCGCAGACAGGACACTTTCTCCGCAATAAATTGTGTGTTTGTTGCCTTTGATTACTTTATGACCACAACTTCCACCTAGTGTCAAATGGGAAATTCTAACAAATTATCTTACCTAGGTATTTTTTTCAGACTTGGCTTTTAGCAAAGAATGCCAAAGGTTTGGAGCTTACTGGCACATTCTCACGTAAAAATAATCAAGTGGTGATGGAGATGACAGTGACTAACAAAGCTATGCAGCCAATGACTGGCTTTGCAGTACAGTTCAACAAAAACAGGTTAGATCTGGATAGCGTGTGGTTGATTGTTGCAATGACAGACCATGCCAAGTGTTAATTTAAATGAGAGACTATGCCACGCATTGGGTATAACAATTTCACTGTTTTAGTGAGCTTTATTTGATCTGTCTATTCTATTCCTATTCTGCTCGTTTAGATTTGACAAAAAAAGACAAGATATCATCTTTTTTATCCTTCCCATGTTGCTAACTTGATTTAAATTCAGTTAATTTTGTATGGCTTCCTAGTCACTACCCCGTAATTGAAACTTGCCTTATCTGGAGTTTATTACAGCTTGCCGCCAGTAGGTGAAATCCTTTGTTGTTATACATTACCCTTTGGCATGCTGGGAACCAGTTATGATTGACGTTTAATACTATAAAATTGTGTATGTATTGTTAATAGCAGCGAACTATTGTTATATTCTCAAACCTCAAACAAAAGGATTTCATATTTCCATTTTAGTTTTGGCTTAACACCAGGAGGTGCTTTACAATTTCAAACTCCTCTACCTCCCAACCAAACTAGTAGTGTATCATTACCACTCAGTACCCAAGGAGCGGTCACGAAGATGGATCCATTGAATAACCTACAGGTATGCTGTCTGCTGTCTCACTACTGTACCCGACCATAACCAGAGATCCGTGTGTCTTTACTAAGGGGCAGGGATGGGGCAGGGAAGGGATGGGACTTCTATATTTGAATGACACTTCTTTTTTATTTCTTTTAGCAATTTTGTTTGCACTTATATAATTTAACCAGTTCTCTAATATTTTATGGAATAGCATCTGTTTTTCTCCCTATTATAGCATTGTAAATCGACTATTTTATGCTACTGTAATCAGTATTTCACAGCAGAAAGATAAACTGCAAGTATGGCTGGTTAAAGTTACGACACCTTATCTTTGAGGTCCCGAGTTCTGTAAACTCTACTAAAATAATTCTTGGGCGAGATTTTTAGCCCTAAAGTTGCTCCCTGTATTGTGATCAGCCGGTGAAATACCGGAGGCCAAGTGGGTTTTCCTCGACTACCTCAGCTGGATGAGGTTTGGCTCATTGGATGACGAACTAAAACAATACCAAACAAACAACAATCTAGCCCGCCTGCCTGTGTTAGCTCATAATATATGGCATACAGGGTCTAGCCAAGGCTGCTCTTCTTGCGTCAGGGTATCAGCTCTCACATTGACTTCGATTACTTGCATATTTTCACGTTCAACTTGGATATCGTAAAGTTTAATCGCAAGTAGTAGCTCTTATATTATAGACATTAATTTGAAACTCAAAATGGGAGTTGTCTGTACTTGTTCTGTCAAAGTTGGGAGCAGACAACTCCCAAAACTCCAACAAAACTACTGAATTGTTTTGTGAGCCAGGCATATAAATGACCATGCATTGATTTTGGCCCATGTAACCAGTAGCCATGTAAGCATTTGGCAATCTTGTATGAACAATATTTAATGATTTTCAATAAACAATTGCATAAGATATTACCAGAGGTTATTTATATACACGTGTTTATTTTGAAATAGCGGTATATTTATTTTGAAAATAAACTCAACCTTGAACTTCAATGAGTTCCTCAACCTCAATTCTATAGTTCAACTATAAGCAATGTGTTAACATTGTTTATTACCAGGTTGCCTTGAAGAACAACATAGATGTATTCTATTTTGCCGGCTTGGTACCGATGCATGTACTGTTTACTGAGGATGGTGAAATGGAGAAGCGTGTCTTCCTGGCTACCTGGAAGGACATTCCAGCACAGAATGAAGTGCAGTCTACCATATCAAATGTTGACCACAGCGGAGGTAATTTATTTAACTTTCCAGAAAGCTACAATTTGGTATTTTCCATTAGCTTGTAGACATGAACAGCAAGTTACCAGTTTTTCTCGCAACAAGCAGCCAGGAAATACCTATAGATTGTACTTCATTACAGTTGCAGATTATTTACTCCAAATAATGAATTTCAATTACGAGTAGTATTATACGTAGTACTACCTTTTAGTGCCATCACATACTTTTGTAATAATGAGTAAAGAGAACAGCATTATTTAACAATTTGCTATGAACTTATTGTTGGTGTCAATATTGTGCCTGTCCCTTCTATATATCTCATGTAATGTTTATTCTCAATAATTATATCCCCCAATATTTTTTACTGCAGATACAGTCTCCCAAAAGCTGAGCAATAACAATGTATTCACAATAGCCAAGCGCAATGTAGAGGGACAAGATATGCTCTACCAGTCTATGAAGCTTACTAACGGTATCTGGTGTCTGGCAGAACTCAAGATGCAGCCCGGCAATAACTCAGTAACTGTAAGTTTCCGTATTATTAGTCAATCAAGTTATGTAGCGTTTACACCAGACCGTCTCCAGTCTCCACTTTTAAAAACAAAAAGTGAAACCGAGTAGTGGAAATTTCGTAGCCATGGCCGAGTCTAGGGTGATCGAACACAACCATATTGGGTTCGCTCGTCTCACACCGGCTTGCCAAATCATAATGCATCTATTTATTCCCTTCTTTTTAAAAAGGCTAGTTTGTTGGAGAGTCACAGAGCGAAACTCGTGGCTCCATGCCGTTTTGTTTCATGACAATTAAATGTTTATGATAACGGAATTGAAATAAGCTGTGAATATTTTTGTTTTGTCAATTTTTTACAGTAGGCATCTACAACCATTTGTGGAGCTGAATACCATGATTTGAGTGTATTTGAACATTGATATCACTGAACTTGAGATCAATTTAAATATAAAAAATAACGATGACTCAAAGCTAAACTTGCCGGATGGTTTGAAATTTTAAAATCTCAAAACTATAAATTTTATAATCAATAGGGTGCCTTGAAATGCGGGATCGCAATGCGATGCCAAAGCTTCTGGAATCGGACAACTCCGAATGGACAGAGGCGATGCCTCGGTACTGCGTTATTTGCTTACCAAATTTATTCTAACAGTTATTATATTAACAGACCAGGAGAGTTGTCTTCCTTTCTATCAAGGGAAGATAACACTGTACGGGTCACTACAGAACCTGGCTAGCTACCTAGCGAGTAGCTGCAGTGAGCCATGAAAACTCGAGCCGGGTCAAGCCCGGATCACACCGTGCCAATGTTATGATACAAATTGGTAGGAAATTCTAAGATCCAATATTAGGGATTTTGTCAATTATAATAATTACATTTTTACAATTATATTTTTATTTGTTAATTTAGTAAATTTATTTACATTAATTAATTAAGTTATAATTATATCAGTTAGCAAATAAGTCAGTTAATTACTAACAAGTTTGAGGTTTACATTGTAACATCTAATGACATTGTTTACATCTAACAGAACTATGTAACAATAATTACACATGACCCTAAATACTACCTATCAATGAACCTGTATTGTCGGGTCGGCCGAGTCAGGACCCTACCTTACTGCAGCCCTGCTAGCGAGTCAAGCCAATAACTTTATGATGCATTTCTTGCAATGGAAAAAAATTGTGTTTCCATTCATCTATTCAGTTTACAATGTTGATAGGTCCATAGAATTGGTTTTGAGTTGCGAGTATCGACTTCAGTACCACAATAAAATAATGGGAGTATTGATGCATTTGCTCGAACGCCAGATGTCATTAATGCCAGTATGTACCTGAATAAATTTATTGCAATTTATGGCTGGCGTCGCTCACGCACCGGTCAGACCAGTGAGTGGAATAATGGTTAAAATAATCTCAAAAATATTTTTTTAATATACAGTGGAGCTTGGATAACTCAACCTTGGTTAACTATTGGATAACTCAACTGTTTGGTCAGCCAAATTTGAGCTTTCCACTAACTTTTCACTAAAGAATGATCAAATGATCAATGATCAATTGCCGAGTATTTGGAAATTCACAGCCTTTGTCGTTGAATTTTGAGCTATCCATGTTCCATTGTAATGTGCTATATTTTACATACCCTACTGGAAGAAATATTTAGCGGACTTAAGTTTGGCGAATTTCAAATTTTTGGAAAAAATGAAGTCTGAAATGTGTAGAGAACATATTTCATATCATTTTGAGCATTACATTTTGAAATGAGCTAAATAGCCAATAATTAATTCCAGCCAATATTAAGCGCCAGTAGGGTATACTACAAATTAAATTTAAGGGAAGAATAAGGAGTTCAATGTACTGTTTTATAACTCAAACTTCTTATAACTCAAACTTTTTTTGATGGTCCCTTGAGGTTTGAGTTAAGTGAGCACCACTGAATTTTAATTGTGGAATCACATCGCGATCCCGTATCTCGAAGGCAACCAGGTACAATCAAAAATCTCATAACCAAATTGTTATTTAGAGCTATTATTACTTTTATCTTACGTTTTATCTTACATTTATCTATACATTACGTTTATCAATTTCATCTGTTTTTAGCTTTCATTGAAATCGAGAGCAACAGAGATCTATTCCGGTGTGCAGCAAGCTTACGATCAAATCCTTCACAATTAGATGGCAACGGACACATAATTATGTCCACACGTCATCTACACTTAATATTGAGTAGTTCAAATGAAACAGTTTTATTCAATGAACTCATGATAGTGTATATTGCATTAGAATGCATTAGAAACTATTACAACACAATAATTATATATGGATACCTAAAACTTTTCAGTTATTGATGTTGTGAGTTATGGTAGTGCATTGCTGCATAATTTAATATCAATTGCATGTCAATGGTGACTAAATGCATAGGATATTTTGTCAGTTTTTTAATATAATAAATTTATTATTTAATATTCTAGCAAAAATACAGTTCTATATTGTAACAATGTAAAATAAATAATATGGATGTGTGGTGTATACAAGAATTGAAAGGGGAGAGTTGAGTATTTTCTAGTTGGTGAACATATTGCAGAGTTACAAGAATGTCAGCATTACCAATTAGCATACGGCTTGCATCTTTACAGAATTCCTGCTCATGCCACAACCACTACACAAACTCTGTACTGCACCAAATAACTATTCAGATTCTATAAGCTGAATTGCATGCTAAATTGCTAAAATGCATTACAGAGCTTTGGCAGTACGTCAGCAGCGGCGGATCATCCAACCAAATAAAATAATATGTAATGTTTGCGAGCAAGTATTAAAAAAAGGCGCACCAGATGCTCTAAATTATAAATTAGCAAACAAGGTGAGAAAATATAAATTGTGGTTCTAGCAAGCAAATGCAGCTAGTGGTGACAAACTTTCCTTCACTCAATTTCAGGTTTATGTTACGACTTACGAGTTGTCCATCGTCAGTGAGCTAAAAACGGCGGTGAAAAACTCTTAATGGGTTTTCCTTCCTTGAGCAAAAAAAGCATTTCAAATTAAACTACTGAAAGTAGGATAGATAGCAAATTCTCAAACAAATTTTGGAATAATATAATATCACCTCTCTTCAGATTTTCACCAGTGATTTGATTAACCTAAACTCACTTTGTGACAACTTTTTCAAAGAAGTGTGAAATTCGTCCAAACGACCTAAAACAAAAAGAGTGATGGTATTATGCATTTATGAGGAGGTGAGTGTAACTACTACAGGAGGTAGGCCTGTGGGCTATTAGTAGGGGATATTTGCATGGCTATTTCATGTTTAATGAAGGGAGTAGCCGTGGTCTTGCTTGCGTGCAGCAGGCTTTGGGTGGTGTTAGGGAATCCATGTCTATTCGAAAATTACTGTTCAAAAAAGAGCGAGAACCCAAGGCACTAGACGGGGGGAAACTATGCGCACCTATCAAACCCCAAAACACAATCTAGAAACTATTTGACTAGACTTCAAGACTAAATCTGTAAGCCTATTTCTATAGTCAGTAATTTTCTAGTGTCAGTATTCCAGTGTTAGAAAGGGCATCCTACATCTAATAACTCCATGCTCCATAGAACTCCATTGCTTGCCATGTATTCCACCACACCTGCTTATCATGACAAAAAAAACCTTCAATGGTTTTTTTTGCCAGGGTATAGTGTGGATAGGCTGGTAAGATTGTGTTATTTTATGGTTAATGACTAGACTATATAACACATCCGATCAATACCAACAGCAGTCTTGATGTTGCCAGTACTTGGCTTGGTTTGGTTCAAACAAGCTTGGCTTGTTTGACTGAACATGAATTGTCTCCGACTTTCATACTTGGTAGACCAGCAACATCAGTGATCATATAATTATCTGGTGACAGAGCAAGGAATGACCGAGGCAAATAGGCAAGGCAAAGCAAATACATGTACAAAGAAATAAATACAAACCTTGACTTTGGAACGATTGATAGACTTTCTGAAGGAATTCCTGAAATGTGGACTCTTTGTCATTGCTTTCCTCCTCTTCCTCATCCCAGCTGTCCCAATCACTATTGCTGTCAGCATCCGAGTGTAGCGAGACGACTCCGCTCACTTCTCCTGCTGAAGACCTCTGTGATAAAGCGCTCTGTCTACCAGATCCTGTGGTACCTCCGCTATTGTGCAAAGCCAGAGATTCTTGATGATCCAATTCTGTAGAAATCACCAAGATTATTATAATCATGAAATCAATGCTCAACACTATAATATGTGGAGTTTGCTGTACATATCACAAGTAGTGCAGACAACTCTACGCAGTTCATGACAAATATATGGTGTTACCTGTATAGCCTGTCATCTTGATGCGCAGCTGACATACTGGCAAATGGATTAAAGTTTGAAGAGCTCGTCAATCAATTCAACAACTATCGGACTCCACAACATGGACTAAAAAATATTGCACAATATGTCTAGAGTATTGAAAGATGTTCTGCCACTTTCCTAGAAGTAAACCTGTTCTTTCCCTTTAACCGCAAGAACCACAAGATCAAAATTGCTCTAAATTGTGCTCTTAATTTGTTAACATTGGAAAGAATTTGCCTAGCCTCTCAATTAATCAAAGTAACCACGTGTTTCTGGACTGCATCTTTTTATAACAAGTTGCAGTATCATGCAATTCACTGATCTAGGAGTGCTGAGCATCAATAGATGACCAAAATCCAATACAGCGGCAATACATAATGGATATGTTTAATACCACATCTTATTAAACATATCCATTAAAATATAATATAATATACTTATTTGTACGTAATCTTCATACACAAATTATTATAGTTATTACATAATTATGACTTGGCTGGTCGTACATACCGAGTAGCACAGATTCTTCATCTTCACTTTCGCTATCATCAGTTACTTCCACTTCAGTAGATTCTCTAATATCGTTGGATAATATTTCAAGGCTGTCAGCAACGATGCGACTATGACTGCTAGACCCTTGTGTTGTAGAAAGCTGGCTATAGACTGCCTTGCAAAGGGGTAATATATATCTACAGCTATCCGTGTGTTGTAGCAAGGCATGCAAGCAATCTAATGCCATGTGCAGAATGTGCTTGTCTGTGGTCTAGAAAGCCCCATTATTGATTATTATTACATTATTAATATCTTATTATTTTAATAGCTTAAGTTTTGAATTTTCCTGTCATCTCTAGTGTATAACTGGTACCTGAATTCAGTAAAAGCAGACACAGAACAGCCAATTTGCTGTGACTTAAAGGGACTGTTCACATTTGAGACTATATCTGGTGCATTATTGCCATTACTGTGTTCTTGCTAGAATAAATC
>JAOQGN010241311.1:0-10478 GCA_027564295.1 Himantozoum antarcticum | reverse complement strand
TATATATTTATTAATACAATTATGTTACTGAAATTTTTTTTATTTTTGTCAAGGCAATTAAATTGGGTTTTGGGATGATCTTTCTGGTAGCCGAGCACTGAGCACAATGTCCCATGGCGCTGCATGGTGTTGTCTGAAGCACTGCTTTGTTATGAACAGCACTGACCTAGCAATGCTTAGTACTGCTTGCCAATGCTCCAGTCGCACTGTCCCAGTCACTGCTTGGAATCCGGTCTATTGCAAACATCATATCCCGAGCACTGACCAGCATAGGGTTTGAGGCAATGCTAGGTGGCTAGGTGACAAGGTGGCAAGGTGGCAAGGCTAGGTGGTAAGCGTTGCCTCAATCAAAACCAATTTCGCAGTTCTCTCAATAGTGTGAGGCAGCGCTTCAGTTAGTGACTGCAATTGCTCGTTATTCAAACTCCATAGCCTTGGTTCAGGTTTATTTCTAAAATTTTGGGGTATAAGTCCATGCTGCAGACAATTTCAAGCACTGCCCGCATTATTCTATGTAGTAAGAACTCAGTCAACAATGATGTCCTCAGCACATTGACATTGACAATTAATTTAGACTTCAAATAACCCATTGAAGAATAACTATAAAACACGGCGAACCCATTTGATTTCTTTGTGGCTTCTCCAAAACTTTACAAAAATGAAGGATATAGGGAGTGTCAACTAGGCAGAGTTTATAATTGAACCAGATAATATCTAACACTATACATATCAGTGCTGTACCATTGTGTTGTCCATGCTACAAGAGGTGATAGGTGATAGCCCATATCCGCTTCTCATAGCTAAACATGTAGGATATTGATACTGTGGTGAATTTGCCACCCTTCCGTCCCTGTGTTCAGCCGGTTTCAGGATCCCTATGGTATTAGTTAGCACAGTTTATTATATACTTACCATCAATAAATCTATCTTTTACTTATACTTTATTACTTCCCATGCACTTCATCATTTGCTGTGTTGGCCCTTATCCCTAACCCCCATTAACTACCATAGAATATAGGACCCCCTACCATCTCCTTCCACCCTTTTATAAGCTCAAATTATTTCCGATAGCCCATGCCGGCTAGAGACCGCACCACATAGGAGAGTTCGGATGGGTCTCCTCCCATTCAAGTCGCCAGGGATCTGTAGCCGTTCACCTCCACTGTTACATTGGTGGCAGCAGTGGGATCTGAAACGTTTCCACACCTTGGAAACCAGGCAACTAGGTGGGCGCCCATGCCCAGTCCCAGCCAACAAAGCAGTCACCGCTTCAAGACAGTTTACAACCAGTTTCACCTATATATTTTCTATATACCAGTATAATAAAGACTATTTTTCACCTATATATTTTCTATTTCACCCAGTTTTTCCTATATGTCTCCAGAATAGGACACCCATGACCACCTGGAGACAGAGGAATCCACAGACTGAACAAGCCCTCTGCCACCAGCAGAGATACTACAGGATCTATGCCTGGGACATACCTCACAGAGGGATCAGTTAAAGGCACCCCAATATCATGGAGAGGGAGATGTGGATTACTCCATCGACTGCTTCAACATAGTAGCTGAAGCCACCGGTTGGGAGATGCAGCCACTATCATACATCTGAGAGCAGATCTAAAAGGAGACACCAGTGTATGTGGCCATGAAACAGATGTAAGGAGCATGCAGACTCCCCTTAGACAGAGGTTTGGCCTGTCGGAAGGAGAAGCTCGTACCCTGCATAACCAACCCCAGAGGGAACTAGGACACCTGTCTGAACTCATTCTGCAGAATTGGAGAGACTTACCTAACTAAGTTATGCTGACCCCTCTGCTGCCCACTGAATCCAGATGGCCCTGGATACCTTTGGCTGCACTGTGGGTGCTCCTTCTCGTCAATGAGATATGTTAGCCATCATGGCCCAAACAATGGAAGCTGCCATAGCAACAAGTATCACTTACCTACAGGTGATGCCTCTCCTAAACAGCTCTACAACCCAGGCAGTCTACCAGACTGAGGACTCAGGATTTGTAGAGTCTACCCCACCTAAGAATGAGGCGGTAGACCCATCCAGAGAGTCTACGCCACCTACGAATGAGGCGGTAGGCCCATCCAGAAAGTATGCTCCACCTAAGAATGAGACGGTAGACCCATCCAGAGAGTCTACCCCACCTAAGAATGAGGTGGTAGACCCATCCAGAGAGTATGCTCCACCTAAGAATGAGGAGGTAGACCACTGTACACCACCCTCAGGCAGATGAGCGGGTGGCTAGACTACCTGCTTCCCCAGAGCTTTCCCACCTGGTCCAAGGATGGGATTCACTGTGGCAGTGGCTCAGACCGGCTGCCACGAGACCCCGTTCACCCCTGGATCTTGGAACTACCTCAAACAGCTCTAATTCTCCAAAGAAGCTTATACTCCTTATGCCAGCCTGTGCACTTGTTGTGAAGAGTCCTTAGAAGATGACCATTGTGTCCGGCCGTTTATCCGGTTGCTGAACCCTGAACCCAGAGAGTGGAGTTGGAACTGAACTAGTCCTAATTCGGATACCCCTTTCATCACATCAACTTCTAACTGACTGATCCACTTTAACACCCAGTTCACCTTTGGCTATGCCTATAAAGAAGCTGATCAAAGAGGAGGACACTGAATATAGTTCCCATACACCTTATTCCAACCATGGAAATGATTATCCCATAGACTCATCTAGTTTAGACTCCGGCAAAGTGCATCGGCAGTCATATTGCATTGCCAAAATGAAGATCTTTCTTTATGAATTGCAGCCAATGTATCATCACTTGCACCACTACGTTCATGTCGTTTAGATTTTGTTGCTTCATATTGAATACCTCTGTGCCTTAAATTTGTATCATACTTTTGTTTTTCATTCCATGGTCTCCACTATGGCACCAGTGGAGACCATGGAATTCTAACTTCCCAGCACAGGGATATAGCCAAAGTGCAATGTACCGGGTGCGAACCCGTGGCCCAGATCTACCAACTCTTACGGAGCAGGCAAGAGTTGTCTGCCTCACAACTGAAGCAGGGCTGTCCTGAGTTGGCCACCCTTTATACCTGAAGGGAAAATCTGAGAACCGGGAACAGTGGAGCACTAGAGATCTCTTCCTACCCCTGAGAGAGGCAGATGGCGAGTGGTTTGTCCCTCGAAGCATAGACCCCAAGTGATGGCTACCACCCACTAGGCAGGCCACCTCAATGCAGCCAAAACCTAACTCAAATACCCCTCACTTGGCTCTGGCCTAACATGGCTGTGGAGGTATCATGCTGTACTGAAGTCTGTGTGAGCTGTCAGCCACTACTTAAGCAAGTCCCTCATCGGCGAGTGAGTGACCGCAAGCCAGGGGGAGGAGTCATTCTTTCATTCAACCCCTCTCCCAATGAAGAAAGTAGAAAACCCAAATTGTTGTTCTCTTATCCCCCGAATATCCGGAATATACTGAAAGTACCTCTACCTATCTGATGCAAACTATTGGCATGAACTGTCATAAGCCAACACTGAGCCGTAAGCCCGACTCCAGCTGTGTCCAAGCCGCAGGCAGGTCCCCTCCAAATTTGGAGCTCCTAGTCCCTTAGAACGGTTCAAAGTTCCACCCCATTCCATTGCAAATTATTTGGAGTTGTGTTCTTCTGTTTCCAAACAGGAGGTGAGAAACCACGGCACCCCCTATAATGTGGGAAAGTTGCCATTTTCTTTTTGTGATTCTGTGAGTAAACAACCGAAGAGTACCACTAAGCAAAAATCTACAAAACATACATTTCTAGTCCACCCTACACCAACCAAAATTACCTTAACCCCTTCTACTAACCCTGACACAGGTGAACCCATTTTCTGGGCAATATTTTGCACATTATTGACTGAGTTTGGGTTGGATAGTCCTGCCCCTGTCAATTCTACCGCAAAGCAGCCTCCAATTGACAACATATGGGAGTCAGGTTCCATTTAATCATGGTCTTTCACTAGCCCCAACCTGCAGAATGACCAGTAATATAACTGTTAGGGAGCTGTGTCAGATTCCCCCAAGGGCTGAAATACTGACTACTCCCACCCTCCAGCATGTTGTCACTGGTGCCTTCCATTCCAGATTATCGCTCTGCTTCTGCCCATCTAATGCTAGCCGACGTGAACATTGTAAATAATGCAAGCATTACACATTTCGAGGCAGAGACTCCGGCTATGAAGAAGATCCCTACTTCCCCTGCTCAGCCGGCACTAACGGCACAGAGCTCCATAAAATCCCTTGAAATTAACATTGATTGTACAGATGACCATATGCTGGTGTTTATAAATTCTTCGGCAGTAGTTCCCAGCCTTAGGTAAGTAAGCAGATATCAATGAAAGGGTTGCCTGGGACCTCTCTCATAAGAGTGAATGTTCTCGCCCAGGCCCTTCCCCTTTCAAGGAAGTTTCAAAGTCCCTGAATGTAACCAAGATATGAACTTATCACCTGCTACTGTTGCAAGGTCAGTGCTAGAAGTAGAGATCAACGACAAAGAATAGGATGACAAAGTCCATAGCCCCCTTAGTACCACCCCTACGCTAGTCCAAAAAAGTTGTAGGGGCAGACATCGGTATAGAGGAAGGAGAGCTACCCCCTTCCCTACTCCCTCACCCGAAGCCCTCAGTTGGAGGTCCCAGTCCCCACATCCCCCAATAAGCCAACTGGCTGCCATGAAGGTCTGCAGAGTAGTCTTTCACCAACTCCGCCTACTCTCTGCCCAAACCCACCCAAAACTCCCACCCATAAATATGTCACTCCCCAAAGCAAAGACTATGTTGCAGAACTTGACTGCCCCCCCCCCACCCCATTCAACTTGGCAGGATATCTATATTATTGGACATACACTATTATTAATAAAGTAGGATATTTAGTCGCGCTAAAGTAGGAAATATGTTTTAAGTAGGAAATGCCAAAAATGTACGTAGAATTTAAATAATATCCTAATATTTGCATTATAGATAATAGCGTGCGCATAAATACAATCATAATATTTGTCATATTGTCACTATATACAATGACATCCCAGATATCTCTCTTAAATCATATTGCTGCCGGTAAAGATCCAGCCCGGCTTTAAGATGAGAGACTGATTTAATAGTCAGACGAAAATATCGAAAATTCAGACGAAAAATATAAAAATGTTCGAATCACTCCTTCATTCCGGAAAACTATAAAATTTTTCGAATCACTCCTTCATTCTGGAAAAATAGAACCAATTTTCGAATCACTCCTTCATTCAGGAAAAGTATAAACATTTTCGAATCACTCCTTCATTCTGGAAAAGTATAAAAATGTTCGAATCAATCCTTCATTCAGGAAAAATATAAACATTTTCTAATCACTCTTTTATTCATGAAAAGTAAAAACAATTTCAAATCACTCCTTCGCTCCTGAAAAATATAAAAAATTTCGAATCGCCCGTTGATTCATGAAAAATATAAACATTTTCGAATCACTCCTTCATTCATGAAAAAACTATAAACATTTTCGAATCACTCCTTCATTCTGGAAAAGCATAATCATTTTCGAATCAATCCTTTATTCATTCATGAAAAATATATAAATTTTCGGATCGCTCCTTCATTCAGGAAAGACATGCAATTTTTTGATTCCTTAAAAAATGTATAAAATTTCGATTCATTTGGACATCCCCGTCACTTCCGACTGTCCTACCAATCTTTACTTCTCGTTGTCAGCAACACTTCCCGTAAAAAAGTTAAACCTTATTTCCCGTTGAACCGACACTTCCCGTAAATAAACAAAACTACCGGCTGTCCGAAAATTTACTTCCCCGTTGTCCGGGAACACTTCCTGGTGCACTTCCTGCTCCCACCGGTGGTTGTAGCCAGAAATCTACAAATAATTTTCTCTCAAAAGACGGGACGTCTCAAACCCCGTATTGGAACCTAAGGCTTTCCCACCGGTGGTTGAGAACAAGACTTAGATCCAATTCAGTCGAAAAGTAATAGGAAGGCGGGTCCTCTCCCCACCCACAATCTAACTACAAGATTCACAGTCTACCATGTACCAACCATTAGGACATTTGGGTGTCGAAAGCCCCACTATTACTACTGGCATCATCAGCTTGATCTCTTTCTGTATTGTAAGTGTTGTATCTGTATTATAATTTCAGGAAGAGTTCAGTGCCTTAGGAACATAGCACCAGGACAACCTACTTCTCAGTCCAGCACATGGCTTTGGAATTCTACTGACCCACTTAATGCTTTACTAGCAGTAGATGGCGTGCCTACATATTGCTCGTCTCCTTACTACACTATCGGTGATGGAGATTTCTCACACACTGGCATAGAACGTAACCAATGGTGGAAAGTGGACCTAGGAGATGTCTACAATGTATACAGAATATCTCTGTGCAACAGAGGTGATAAAAAATTTAGTAAGTTAATTATAGGACTATAAGCTACATATTCAAATTGCAGCTAAATTTTATCTGAAAGTGGTGACATTAAACGGGTCTGCCAATGCCACTTAAATTTGAAATATTCTGCAAGTGCTATTTGCAGCTGAACATAGCTGCATGTAGTATGTGAACACACTCATTTAACACTGCTATTCACTTTTGATCTTTTCTAAAGCTACGTAAATAAATAACAATATTTGCTAGTCAATCCTATGATTATTGTTCAAGTGGAATCCTAGACCATAATTATATCATACCGTCACATAGAAATGTTACTTATTTGTACAATCATTTAATTTAAGGATTAAACTTATTATAATCAGCTCACTCCAATTTCAATATACAGTATATTACAGTTATTATACATTGTATTTGCTATATTTGATGCATTTTATTTTTGTGTTATCAATATTCTAAGGTATGCTACTATTTGAATTTTATAGTACCATTATATTGTAATGGTTTCGCTGCTCTACTGATCTACTGATTCTATAACCTTGGACTGTGCTTATCATTCTTACCTTGTGTTGCATGCACCTCTTTTTTTAGCTGGCTTAGCTACAGCTGACCATTGTCGTGGTGATTTGTACTGGGTCGCTCTGCCTGAAATTAATCTTCTCATTATTCTTATTATAATTATTAGTGTCGGCCAAGCCCGTTTTCATATAATAAATATGGCACACATTATTATACATTATCATTACTATACCTGGAGCTGGAACAGAGCGGTCGCTCTGAGAGATAAAGTAAACTTTTGAAACTTATTTATTACTTCTTATACTTGCTTCGCCACTTTATACCTTGTAACTATCTGCCGTATTGCCCTTTATGTCTTGTAACTATGTACCGTAACTATGTGCCGTAATTATGTGCTGTAACTATCTGCCGTATTGCCCTTTCAAGCAATTCCTCTGTCTTTGCTCACAGGCAGACCTCAGGACTCCCCCCTTATTGCAAAGTCCCCTCCCCCAGCTCCGAGCTTTCTGGAACTCCGAACTCCGCACAGTACAGAGAGTTCGAGCTGGTTTGCTCTCACACAAGTTGCCAGGGATCCTGTGACCATTCCCACACTACTCTAATGGGAGTGGTGGGTGGGGGCGAACTGTTACAATATTGTAGCGGACCTTAACATATTCATTATAATTGTAATTTAAAGTTGAAAAGAAAGCATTGGGAGTCAAGTTAATGTTACCAATGACTATATCAATACGATGAAGTCATGCTAAAAACCTTCCTCTGTTCATGAGTGATCTCCCGCTCGCCCGTGCTGAGTTCTCAGAAATGATGTTGTAAATGCAACAGCATGTCGATGTTGCACGGCCTTCAACGAAAGGCTGCGGCTAATACTTTATATCAAATTTGTCAGCTCAACTCTACACAGGGGACAACTCTAGCCGTATGATGCTTCTCTGCTGTTGAGTGTATCGTCTTGGTACAGTGATTTTATGTTACGATTTGCATGTGTCTGCGTCTGGGCCTGGGTCTGGGTCTGGGTCTGGGTCTCTGTGTCTGTGTGTGTGTGTCTCTGTGTCTGTGTGTGTCTGTGTGCGTGTCTGTGTCTGTATATCTGTCTGGTTGTGTGTGTCCGTGTCTGTGTGTGTGTCTGTGTGTCTGTGTGTCTGTGTGTGTCTGTGTGCGTGTGTGTGTCTGCCTGTTTGTGTCTGCCTGTTTGTGTGTGTCAGTGTGTGTGTCTCCGTGTGTGTGTGTCCTTGTCAGTCTGTGTGTGTGTGTGTCTGTTTGTGTGTGTGTCTGTGTGTGTCTCCGTCTGTGTGTGTCTGTGTGTGTGTCTGTGTCGGTGACTGTATCTGAGTTTGTGTCTGTAAGTCATTTAAGTTATACCTTTCTATTTCAGATAACAGACTAAGTAAGATCTACATATTGAGTAGTACACTCGATGAGCCATCAGATCCAATCAGAGGGGATGATGGAGATTGGACGGTGCAGTCATATAAAGCTGATGCATATGGGGACTATGATAATGTTACATTCTATGCTGGCATCCTCAGTTTTCGTGCCAGGCATGTCTCAGTCTACAACAATGGGAGTGATGGAGTTACCCTACGGGAAGTAGAGATCTATGGGTTTAGTCAACAAGGTATGTAAATATAATGTATTTCAATGGTTTGTGATCTGCTCCCCAGGTTGATCAAAAAGTATTACAAGATCCCAGACTATTCATAGCAAGCTTATGTAGTTATCTCCTTCTGTGTATGTGAATGCTGGTCAAACCGGTGCGATGTGTGGCATTCCGGTGTTTCTGTGTTTCTTGTACTGACTATTCCCTTATGCCTAAAGATGAAACTATTATAGTGATGTAAAATATATCCCATATCCCTTCGCCTCCACAATATCTATTGAGGGAAAATAATCTGAAGCGCTGCATAAAAGTACCTATAAAATGGGGTTATTATGATTTGTACTATCCAAGGACTTCATCTAGGGAGTCAAATAGCATGCTGTATTTATTCTAAATGTCATGTGACTCCCGGTGTGGCCGGTGCATCCCTGTATGAAGCCGGTGTAGAACGACATGAGGCCGGTGTAGATCAGTGTGAGACTGGCACAACCAGGTATAACTGTAACTATAACAACTATTACTTGATTGTATCTGCCATAAAACCAAATGTAATCAAACAACTAGCACAAGAATAGAAAAATACATGTCAATTTATTATATGGAAATACTGGGATTGCAGTGTCGAGTTACACAATGATTCCAAGTAAGTACATGGAGATAAGTACATGGAGTTAAGTACATGAAGGTAAGTACATGAAGGTAAGTACATGAATGTAAGTACATGAAGGTAAGTACATGAAGGTATGTACATCAATGTAGGTGCATAAATGTAGGTACATCAATGTAAGTACATCAAGGTAAGTACATCAAGGTAAGTACATTGAGGTAAGTACATCAAGGTAAGTACATCAAGGTAAATACATTAAGGTAAGTGCTGTTGAGTTGACACCCAAATGATATAACATAAGTATTATAAAATAGTGCAACTAGTTGTACTCTGTGGTTTAAACAGCTGTAGCCATAAAGTTATCTCCCACGTTGGAGGTGATTTTATAGTTGTAATTTATAGTTATTTATAGGTAATTTATAGTTGTAGTGAACTATTTTAAACTAACTTAATTTCATTTATAACTTAAATTTTACACCAAATAGATAACCCCAAAACGCTAGAAAATAGAACTCAAAACTGCTTTAGCCATCACTAGTTATGACATCAATATGGTTATCTAGGAAATGAAAAGCTATTTTAAAACCCATTTCATCAACCTAGACCATAACATCTAGCATTGTGATTGTGTAAATGATGGCACTAGATTGTGTATTGACAATGAACAACTCATATGCGATTAAAGGGAGTGCAACTCCTTATACCCATTGCAATTTCCTCTAGCCCACTTTATCCAAATCCATCCGGTGGGCTGCGAACTGTAGCTACACAAGACCCATGCTGAGTGACTTTGCCAGTGAAGAATTACTACATACCATTTTAAGACATGTAAGCCGGAAATGACTTACAGAAATTGCTGAGTGAATTTGCAGTCAGATATGATACACACGTTATGACGCAGAAATGGAAAAACTCCACGACAGTTGGAACAGAGCCAACGGAATCACTTAACGTGTAACTAGGTTAGTTTAGACCGATTGCTCAGTCTCTACCACTGCTGGCAGCCTGAAAGTCTAGCTTGAAAATTACAGTTCTATCATTTTTAGGTTGTTTGCACAGTTCCAGGCCCATATTGCAATGTCAATATGCCACGTCTAGTGGTCTATATATCTACAGTGTATATATTAGACTATATAGTATTCATGAGAGACCAGCTATCATTGAATTGTATCACAGTGTTTCTTGTGATCTTCTTATAAATATTTGCATGCCATCTCCAGATAGACTTAGTGTAGAAATTACGAGACCATCTGTATGTCATCTCCAGATGAACCTAGTTGAGCAATTACGAGATCACTGTACAGATGTTCACGTTAGACTCTAGAAATAAAAGAACAAATCATATTTTATTTTATATCGAAATAAATT
>JAOQGN010241200.1:0-10478 GCA_027564295.1 Himantozoum antarcticum | reverse complement strand
GAATTATGTTCTGATCACTTTTCATAGATACTTTAAGGCTCTAGCTGTCTTAGTTCTCTCAGAATATTGAAATCATGCGAGTCATATCAAATTTGAAAAATCGCCTGGGACTGAAAGGGTTAATGCTGTCTGATTGTGGCTTTCTGAGGGAGTACAATGAACTAAAGAAGCAAATATTTGTATTTACATTTGTTCAATTAACAAAATAATCGTAATATCTAAAAATAAAAATGCACATAGAGTTTTCAGACTAGAATTAATTATGACCTCTGCGCTAAGAAAATAAAATTAAAATTAATTGTCGTAATACTAAACATGCTCAACTGAGTGAGATAAGCACAATTAGCAGCTTATGCAACATTAAAATATTATAATTCCACATCTATCGTATTATATAAATGTAGTTTTTATGCTATCTATCAATTATATAAAAATACTTGTTAAGGTCGTGTGTGTAAACTTGCATACACTAGCCACAACAGATGCACAGTCAAAATGAACACGCTAGTCAGCTTGGCATCTCGGTATCAGCCAGAGTTGAGATCAGAATACGACTCACAAACTTGTACATGAAATCAAAAAGATACTCTCATCTATAATAATTATAATATTAATATCTAATTAATAATAGCCTTATTTACTAGATTCCTTGCCATTTCCGAGTTATGGCGACACATCAGTGTGATACAATTACTTGCATGTGCAAACGTTAAGCTGTATTTTCGGAGTCGTTTCACCTCTCAGAGTCCGTACAAAGTTTATGTAATGCAGTAACCACACTACAATTATTATGTATTGCATAGTATTTAGTAACTACTGAATCTGATATGTTCGTGATGCTGTAACTCTGCCAGCAGTTCCTCCTCTAGTGGCTCGGCAATATCAGTTCTATAAAGAAACCAGATAAATACAGTTATTATGTTGTTTGTCAATCTTAAGCTCAAAATTACTGGTTATAGCCTAGCGATCTCACCTGCAGAACCGGTTGGTTTAGGGTAGGAATGTCTTCTACCTGCCCGGAGATTCCAAACACAAATATCAAGCTAATTGTTCAAAAACAACGCCACAAAAAGCCCAACCTGCTTTAGTAATTGAGTGTGACTGTGATCAATGTCCTGAAGTTTGATAATTATTTGAGTCACTGCATACATAGTCACATAGTTACACCTGACTTACAACTTGACACGGCCCTTGTAACCTTTCACCATATTGTGAGCATGGTCAGATACCGATAGAACACGTACCAATAGTAGAAAGGCCCATTGAACATCAATATTTAATCTTTTATTATTGATAACAAAACTATAGTTACTAATAATATTTTTAGTAAGCAATCTAGCAGCACAAATACATGAACAAGTCGACTGGCCAAATAATTTGATTCATAAGCTTCAGCAATCCTGTTACAAAGAAATTTAGATTTAAACCTCTGTGAATTGACCTATAGCAGTTTGGCCAGAGCATGTTGCATTGCAGACCAGACCAGGCAAATATTCACAGTATACTAGTTTTTCCGGTGAGACTACACAACCTCAATACTATCAATAAACAATAAATGAACATTAGCATTATTACCTTACATTATTTATTACATCAGCATTATGACCTTTGAGATAGAGCCTGAAAATGTTGAAAGTATCAATTATTTCCAGTGATACAAATCACCTACCTAAACATTTCATGAACAGATAAGGGATTGGTAGTACTAGTAAGTGATTCTGTCCTCTCACGACCTTCACGTGCTCTTGTATGATGTCTGTCCCATCTCATAATAAAATTCTAAAAACAACCAATAGCAACATGATAACAATTAAAATTTCTGTATAATTTGAAGTTGCCCGCTCTAACACATTGGGCAGAGAACTCTAAATATAAGATTAATATACGTGTAGTGGAACATGGAGAGCGGCGAAGACCTAGTGCCTGTACCTAGACCTAGTGCCAGTAACTAAAAAGCCACTGCAAACAGCAAACAAACAGCTAAGTATGCGGTAACGTTCCAGCTGTATTTATGATAGAAACGTATTGTCTATTTTAGCATAGTCTGATCCTGATTTTATCAGACTCACTTTCGTAACATTTTCGTACTGACAACATCTGTCATGGGTGTAAACCGCAAATAAACCAATTTTATACCACACTGTTATTAACAGAGTTCTAACTGGAGGTGCAGTTACACCTGTAACACTTAGTTGAAGCTATTAGCTATAGATATTGTTAGTCGTCTAGCCAGTTTGAGTGCTCACCTCTGATGTGGAGGTTCAATAATTGATGGGCAGGGGCGTCCGGTCCTAAGGGTAAAGACACGATGACATGTCGTGCATGGCTTCATGTTGAAGATAAATTTCTTGGCTTTCCAATGGTGGAAACCCCACCTTTCTAACTTAATTAGAACTCTTTCTATGAGCATTTCAGTGATACAACCTCTAAATTGCAATTTTACAGTGATCTTAACAGTTTGTTGAGGAATTCTTTTCTAAAATTAAGGTGTAGGGTGTAAAATTTGAAATGTAGGGTACAAAATTCTGAAAATGAAGGGTGTGAATTTTTTGTGGTTATATATGCCCCTGTTGATGAGGTCATATCAAGACTCCTTCAAGAATAGTGTCAAATATTCACCACTATCTTGTGTTTACATGTGCTTTATGGAATATAAGACCCATATAATGGTATAAACAGTGTCTTATGTTTCTTAGTACTCAGTTGTGTACATGGTGCAGATACGATCAGAGTACAGGGAGTGCTAAGCCCTTTTTAGAGCATGACTTGTCGCTTAAAAAATTCCTTCTTTTTCTTCTGCCCTCAAACTGTGGGAAATTTTGCCTGTAAAGGATTCTAATTACAGAAGCACTGACCTCCAAGCTATAACAAAATCACTGACCTCTAAGATAATGGCAGTAAATAGATTCACACTGACTATGACAGATAATAGCCAGAATGTAATAAAATAGAGCTGTGACCAGGGAGACACTCTCTCTGAGTATACTTGTAAGAAGATATGCCAGTTATTCACCACCATTATGTTCCACAAGACCACCAACGCTGCCTGAAAAAGACACATACCAGCAGGTGTTACAAGCAGGTGGTTGATTATCTGTCAAATTGCTCTATATGTAGTTCAGGCTGATGCATAGATACTTTCAGTTTGTGTGACAACTTATAGGCTGCAGATCCCAGTAGTTTTCAGTTTAGGGTACGCAATGTCTAACATTTGGTAGCAATACTCTTACATATCGGCAGACATTGAAAGTCACTATTAATATTATCAGAATCAATGGTATTGTCTTTTATTGTTAAAATATTTCATCTTCTAAAGAGAGCAACTCAAACATAAAAGGCAAAATGTGGAGTCCGGGCTTCGCTCCATTCCCCATAAACCACAGTCTTCGATGTGGCATTAGATGAGAAGAATAATATTCAGGTGCTTTACAAACAGCAGGAACTGAATGAATAATTGGCTTTGAAGTAACCAGGGATATCTGATGGCGAGTGTTAATATTCAGTATTTATATGTTTCCTATTGGGTTTGCAAACAGTTATATTTTATAATAATTCATCTCACTTTAGATTATGTTCAGTATAATAATCATAGACTTGCTATAATATATATAAATATTTATATATATAGTAATATGGTAATATATAGTCAGTCTATGTTGTTGACTAATTTCGTCTTTGCATAGTATTACATCATTACATTACTATTGTTTTGGTTGTTGGAAATTTCAGATAGTTTCCAATATGCTAAAAATAGTTGATAGTAACAGAAATACACCGTTTAGTCATGCAATTGCACCGGCTTTATCACCAATTTGTTCTTTCCATTTATTATTATTTCTATGTTATTGATGAAATGAAACAAAAACAAAAAGCAATTAAGAAAATTCCATTAACGATTGATTTACTTGATGTATTGTCTACGGCAAAATCAATGTCAATGTTGAAATAGTAATGCAGAAAACAGCTTCCAGCTTTCAATATCAAGTTGTTATACAAGGATCACGGATCACATAACTGCAAGGAGCGAAATACTTACAGCGAAATCATCAAAGTTGTTGGCCCAATATTCCAGCTGCTCATACGTACCACAGCCATAACCCGTGTCAGCCGGCCCAGTCGTGGGATTTGCTGTAGAGTTCGGGGCGGTGATAGCGCCGGCAAAGAACTCCATACCCAGTATGGCAAATAAGTAGTATAGCGCCTAAAATATGAATGTCAATGAATTTTTTGCTCTAGCCTCACCGTGCAGGGATGGGTGAGATGGGGCTGCACACTGTCCGCCCATAGCTAGGCATACCAGATTACATGAGATAAAATACAAATTTACAAGTTATCTTTCCTTTGAAGTAATTGGTAAAAGAGGGGAAAACTCCTGGTATATAGCACTTGAGTATTACAATAAGCACTCGTATGTTGTTAGCTACTCATAGTCCATCGCTATAACATTGCATCAACTTATTTCACTTCTATGTTTAAAAAAACTAGCTAATGCAGCCTAATTGACAAACTGAGCTACTGGATTGTTAACCCAGCTAATATTCACACTGATCTGGTGATAATTGTGAAAATAAGGAGATTAATTTGTAGCCTTAATATACATATACATATACATATATGTATATATATGTATATCACAAGCTTGCGACGACAGTGAGCAAATAATTGAATGAGCCATTAATAGCATTAGTAGGATTAATAGTAGCCGCAACAGAGTTGTATAAGAGATGCACCTCTTTCTTATACCACTCTGAGCTGCAATTAATTAGCAATCGCTCGGCACACGTACCAGCAGGAGACCTCCAAATGGTGCCAGGTTTCTAGCAATATCCATCATACTTATAAGTACTAATGACATTGTCTGCAAATAAATGTAACAGCATGCATTAATGTACGGAGTTCAATGTTTGTGTCTTGGCGATCCCTCGACAGGTAACTGCAATAGGATCTCTAATCAGATCTGACTTGAACAATGCTCTGGAATTCATACAACGTATTTGTAGACGATACTACCTTATTACATAACAAGCCAGCCAACCAACGTTTGTGCTAACTTCAATTACGACAAATAATCAAAGGCTAAAACCCAGTGATTCTCTTTGCAATTTTACAAAAAAATTAATTTGAATTTAAATATGTATGGTTTGAGGAGAACAACAAATTTGTTAATTTAGAAGAAAAATGACATATGTAATATTATTAAAGTATTAACGCATTTTAATATTATAATTGCTTACAGTACTAAAGTATAATTTATAAAATATATCATGAAAGTTGAGGAACGTGGAAGTGGCGAAGAGAGTTATTAGGTTTATTTAATATTGTTGTAATTGTAATTAATAATGCCTAAAATTCTACAATAATGTCTACATTATCTGTCCAATTTAAATTTTTTGCAGAAATTGAAATAAACATTCAAGTCCTCCAATTTTACCGATACGATTATCCTTACACGTTGCCAGATCAGTTGTTGTATGTGTGCATTGCAATTAGCAGAGATATCTTGTCCCGCCCCACTATACACACAGTACAATGCGTGTAATACTTGTCTTGTATTCCACGACGGCAAGCACTTGTTGTATACTCTATATAGCTATTATTACGTTTTTATTATACGATAAAGATACCATTTTTTTTAGCATAAACAAGAAAATTATTTAGGTAGATTATATTTCACTAAGCCGACTCATAACAATAGGCCTGCTACAGGCTGTACCTCTCATTGGCTAATACAATGTGGCCTGCTACAGGCTGTACCTCTCATTGGCTAATACAATGTGTGAGAACTAGTACCATCTGCGTTGGCACAGATAACCCACCTGAGAGATTGCAGAAGCAGATAGACAAACATAAAGGTAGCCTATACGGAAAGCTGAACATAAAGGTTACACATGAGATCATCAAACTTGGAAACTATAAATTTATGATTCAATTTTAATCTAGAGCAAACATAGGAAGTCATACAAAGCACAAAAAAGTTTGATTTATTTTTACAAAAAAGGAATTATTGCAATGTAGATGAAAGTCCAGGATACGTAAATAACTCTTTGTTAGCTTAATGCTCCACAAGCACACTTCAGCGACAGCGTGGCACCAGACGCTGTTTCAAAAACAACCAACAATGCATGAACTCTTGTGAAAATGTATGGAACCTTCTAGAAAATCGAAGTAAAAAGAAACTTAAAAAGTTTTTTCCAAATTAACGAGGACCCTTGTGCATCATTAAGACATTGCTTACAGAGAAGCAGATTATTGGCTTGGGTTTGCTTAGATGACATAAAAAAAATTTATGATAGTAAGAAAATTTCCCAGCCCACGCAAAATACTTATAATTATAAATGTTATGTTATGTAACCAATCATATTTTATTAAGACAGCATTTTAACGAACACCTAAATATACACTGATGTTATCATCTTCCATTTTGGAAGGTTTTCAAAATTATTGAAAGGAAATAGTTGTAATAAAAAAGACACATCCGAACTCTAGTAAATAGATGAACAGTTTGTCATTTTTATTGCCTTCAGCTAAATTATCAACGCTTAAACAATTCAATGTTGTAAAGACTGGGGATTTGTAACAATTGGCAAGATGTTATAACCAAAACTAATTTAATTCAAACAGAAAATAACTGTTTAAATATTTCAACAGAGTTAGGATAGTCCCAGCTCATAGCTGTTGTATACTATACCAAGTAATTGCAATAACATTGACAGTGTTCACTGCACATTCAACATTTATAGGGGTGTTGTGTCAACGCAGCTGACTAAGACTGTTGTGAGGAGCTAGTCCTATTTCAGGACCCTCATTGAGTGTGGATCGACATGGAAAGAGAAAGAGGTCCTTTCCCTTGATGGGGAAATCTTTGAAAACTCGCAACAAGAGAGTGGAAATCCTACCACGATGCTGAGTAGGAAAGGTCTCTCTTTCTCTTTCCATGCCGATCCACCCACAATGAGGGCCCTGAAATAGGGCTAGTGAAAAGCCATTGTGTTCTGTCATCGTCAAAAAAACTTTCTTGTCAGTCGTATACTGGTTGTATAGTAAACATATTGCTTGATAATTGTAACATTGTTATATCAATCATAAATACACCAGTTTCAAGTTCTTATGCTAATTTTATAGTTATAGCGATCGCACTTCAACTGTGGTTCACTAGCCTTAAAATGGTATCAACGACTATACCAGGACGATACACTCAACAGTAGGAAGGCATCATACGGTTAGAGTTGTCCTCTCTTCATTTGGAGGTGACAATTTTTATATAAGGTATTAGCCGCAGCCGTTCGGTGAAGGCCGTGCAACATCAACATGCTGTTGCATTTGCAACATCATTTCTGAGAACTCACCACGGGACGAGCGGGAGATAACTCATGTTCAGATGACAGTTTTAGCGTGACTGTATCGTCTTGGTATAGTCGTTGATGATATTGGTAAATAGCGCCACTTTACAATCAATGTTCCTAGGCTACTTACAGTGATTACACTTTTCACATTATTGTCATTTCCTATTGTCACAACAAAAGTTGCCAATCCTTGTTGCAACAGAAGTTTGTTGTGGTTGCGATGAATAATTGTGATGGCCTGTGTTGCAACCACCTATCGTGGGATCACGATGGGTTTGTTGCAACTGAATCCAAAAGCACTCTCTATGAGAGATAGCATCGAGTACAGTATTACAGTACACTGAAAAACCTTATTATCAACAGAAATAGTCCATAACAATTAATTATATAATATGTTTATATATGCTAGAACATGTATATATAATATACACTAATATAATACTAGTCTGGCTATACTCATAACCCAGTAGGTAGTAGCAAACAGTTACCTTGATCTGAGGCAGCACTTTGATAAGTCTGAATATAATGAGTAGATTTATTGTCTTCACTAGCTGCCACACAACTGGGTCCTCTATCAGACCAGGATCGGGCTGTGAGGGGAACACATGACGCCCATACAGTGACAGAAATACTATCTGTAATATCTGCAATATAAAAACAGCATCTGTGATATCAACAATATAGAAATACTACCTGTAATATATGCGATATAAAAATGCTATCCGGTAATATCTGCAATATAGAAATACTATTTCTGCAATATCTGCAATATAGAATACTATCTGTAATATCTGCAATAGAAAATACTATCTGTAATATCTGCAATATAGAAATACTAGCTGTAATATCTACAATATAGAAATACTATCTGCAATATAGAAATACTATCTGTAATATCTGCAATATAGAAATATTATCTGTAATATCGAAATATACTATCCGTAATATCTGAAATATAAAAATACTATCTGTACTCTCTGAATTATAGAATCACTATCTGCAATATATGCAATATAGAAATACTATGTGCAATATATGCAATATAGAAATACTATGTGCAATATATGCAATATAGAAATACTATCTGCAATATCTAAAATATAGAAACACTATCTGTAATATATATGCAATATGTTAGAGCAACATATCTGTAATCTGTTTACGTAGTAGGCCTAAACACTTAAAAACTGCATATGTCCGAATTTGCCTACAAGAGTATTTGTTTTTAATGCTCGTACTGATGAACGTTCTAGAATATTTGTTCAGCAATAATATTTTAAACTATAGCAGAACATAATTATTCTGGTTTTGAGACAAAATATACATTCATATACCGGTGATAATGATTGTATCATGTTCATTGTGTACGGAGTTAGTCACAAATGAAATGACAACTTCCGAATGGGTAATAGCAGTGTAATTCAAGTCATCTATGCTCCAAAGATTTCATGTTGGAATAATAGCAAACAATCACCAATAGCGAGTAGCAAATATCAAAATAATTTAACATTTGCAGATAAAATCTCAACTAGTTGTGTGGACTGTGGCTATTACGTCAAGTGAAGAAATTACCTCCACCTTCACCACAAATGTTACGAGAATACGCTACATGCACACTAATTGAAAGTTGTCTTCCCGAAACGAGGCGATAATCCATGAAGGATTTGCCACGTGATGCTACTGAAAG
Source organism: Himantozoum antarcticum (assembly GCA_027564295.1). Lineage (NCBI taxonomy): Eukaryota > Metazoa > Bryozoa > Gymnolaemata > Cheilostomatida > Bugulidae > Himantozoum > Himantozoum antarcticum. The sequence goes on along the minus strand of JAOQGN010241200.1, from coordinate 1,448 downwards.
ATTGCTTTCACACTATAGCCGACACCAACAAAATGATAGTTTCTATATAGACTTCATCTCTAATATTAAATTGACCATTAGGCCATTACTACGATATTATGCTAGGTATTTGCAAATACACATGACACAATTGAGTTGCACAATTTTCTGTAGATTTTGACTACAAGAATAATCTATGTAACAATAAAATAGTGAAATTAATTAATACAAAATAAAGATCAAAACATTTCTCCGTCATTTCACAGACAACTTCTCCGATCATTTCACAAAACGAAACTTGCAAAGTGATAGATTGCATAGGCTTGAAGCATACACAGCGAGTTGTATTCCGACAGGTTTGGAGGAGTCATAAATTATTTGGTCATCCATGATTGGCTCACACAACCGATTATTGGGGACATAATGAACATGCTCAATCTGTCCCGAATGCGTTCGGGAGATGGTTCTGAAACAAAAGCTGTGTGTACCGACCACATTTGTCAGTCTACAGCGTCATCGGGATGCTGTTTGGGCCGATTATCGGCCAGTGTCCATGTACCATAAAAGTGCAACTAAAAGTTTCAATCAGAGTTAAACATACATGTGTAGCTTCTAGTAATACATTGATAGTAAATAATTTATAGGTCAAATCAATTCAACAAAAGTTGCCAGTCATTGCTCTTCTGTCTGGTGCAATAATCTCCTAGCCTTACTCAATGTTCTATATCAGCTGATTCTCTAAACCAAATTTGTGAGTGAGTCACTAACCTCCCAAAGTACCATAATTTGTAAAGGGCAAAGGTTAGCGACATTAATAAAGTGTTCAGCTTACCACAAGAACAGCCAATAATAAGGAGTCAAAGAGTTCTACTTTGCTTTCAGCAAATCTTTTATGTCCGTTGGCCCACATAAGCAAGGCTTTCTCTGTTAAATAATACGCTGAGTAGCATAGGTTCATCGTCTGTAAAATGGTAATATAGTAATATCGAAATACATATAAAATAACAATGTAGTAAGATCAAAAATAAACTATAATAATTTATATTGATATATCAATTAGTTTTATAATGCAACACATGCAAAATCGATTGACTCTGTATCATGGGATTGTTATAAAGACAGTGGGCCAATAATATTGTAATGGTTAGTCCCCACTGCCTTCAGTAGGGAGGAACTATCACGGAGCCCATAGCGAGTTGGAAATCCAGCTACCACAGTCGGAGGGTAATGCCGTCTCTCGCATGGGCCGGACTAAAGACGAGGGCAAGGGGTCTACTCACAGGTAGAAGGGGGAGGGGAGGGCAGGCACATGCATTACAATTCAAGACAGTGATTTAATAACTGAACAAGAATAGATTTATTATGAATATATGTAAAACAAGAGACAAGTGTCCCTTAACCCTTTCAGTCCCAACGACGTACATGTACGTCGCGCTAGCGGCCCCCGCTTAAAACGTTCATAACTTCAG
>JAOQGN010241089.1:0-10479 GCA_027564295.1 Himantozoum antarcticum | reverse complement strand
TTATCTAATTCACTGGTCCACTCATGTAGCATGGTAATTAGGGCACTTGTTGTGTTCAATCCTGATTGGTATGCAAATATACATATAATATAAATAAAAACTCGAAAGGAAGAATCCATGATGGATTCTTCCTTTCTATACCTTTATGCCTCCTTTATGCCTCTCTGACCTGGCTCCTATTCCTTCGGAAGTCCTACGGCCGCCCCCCAGTGGCTTGCCGGAGTCCTTGAAGTGCCGCTGGGGGCGGGTTGAAGAGCCGCCCCAGCGGTTTGAGGAGATAAAACACATCCGACTTTTATATAAATTACCACACACTGGACCCTGCTTCTGATTGTAAATCAGCATGTATATCCCAGCATCCCAGCAGCATCCCAGCAAGACTGGGACATAATTATTAGCAGAGTATGGTACATCTATATGCCACAACCTCGGACTGCCTTATTTTTAAATGAAGATAATATGAATTTTTTATATCTGAGCGTATGTATAGCATGGATGGCTCAAAATTGTATATACCAAATCCAGATACACCATGGCATGTATTTAAATACATGCCATGGTGCATATGATCTGTTAGTGTGATTGAACATATAGGCGAAATTGCCAGCAGCTGCGTGGGTATTGTATGCCTCTTTCCATCTTCAAAGGAATTTACCTTGACACACAACATAATTATATCTCAGTTGCTCATAAAACACTCTATTAACAACCAATTGTTCTCCAATGTGTATAGATTCGGAATGAACCACCAAGTTTATAATGCATATTGATGCATAAATAATGAGGAAGTGGCTCAATGGATCTCCTTAGAATGAATCCTGGGCAGCACTTTCTGAAAAAACTGTTATCATTGTGTGGTGGATAGATTGTTGTTTGACTAATTGTAGCTGGAGAATGCAACATGCAGGTAGAGGAGGTGACTATGCCAAGGACCTCTAGAACACCAACTGTGGACACTCCAGAAGTACTTGTCATCAAGCCCCATGGTTCTACTGCTCAGCATTCTAGCTATACTATGATTCCACCAACTATTAAATCTTGCAGCCATTCCATGTCTAATGTACCACTCTCCAGCCATTCCACGTCTAATGTACCACTCTCCAGCCATTCTGCCCACCCTTCCACCATAGACCCAGAGAACATATTATTTGTGTAATTCTTCTATTATTTAATTATTTCAATGAAATTACACGTGAATTTATTTTCTGTTGTGGTTCATAATAACACCAATTGATAAATTATAAACTTTTTACTTAGAATTCTGTAATTTCTGATGTTTTGTTATGTTATATTATTCATTATATTTCTGGAACGTGTTATTTTTAATAAGCTATGATCAGAATTTGATCCCACTTGATTAGACTTACAAAATCATTCAGTGATTTGACTATGTATTTATGTAAAACTTTAAAAATCTATTATCTCTCTGTTGGCTTATTCTAACTACATGTACAATTTTTAAAGATTCGATAACCACTTATTGGACATAAATGTATCATAAAATTTGTCATCAATTTATATATAAATTTACGTAACTATAATAACTATAATAACTATAATAACTATAATAACTATAATAACTATAATAACTATAATAACTATAATAACTATCTGTTACTGGGCTTTTATCCTTCCATTTCCAATCGACATAATAAAGTTAGCATCAAATTAATTGTCATTATTATTCACATCTTTATGCAATAAGATACTTTTCAAAATGCAAGCGCTCAATGAATTTTGAGCGCTTGCATTTTGAAAAGTATGCAAGCGCTTTTCAAAATGCATACTTTTCAAACAAACAAAAACAAAAAACAACAAATTATAAACGTTTAAAATCGGATCTAAATATAAAATTAATGCATAGTCGGTCTTGGTATCACTTGCCACTATTAAATTTTAGGACTCTTTAGAAATTATCATGTGACTGAAGTACTAGAGTTATTATTTGATTTGCTTCTAGCCAGGGTTTCTAAGTTATTGTGGTGGTGAGGGATATCTATGAGGGCACACATATCTCTCACGCAATCCAATCACGCATCCACTCATTCTCGCAAAAGGCTAAACAAAAACTTTCGAATTATTGCTTGTTGTCAAGATTAGTGACAATGGGCATTGCAAAAAATGATGGGCAATTGAATAGGTGTGCTAATCTCATTGCAGAATATCCATTATATTGTGCGAGTTACGCACTTTGTTATAACATATTGTAAAATGATAGGCCTAAGTTAATTCAGGCAAATGTGCCAAAGTCTATCAGAATTCATCAAAATGTTCGTTGAGATTAATAATATTGATTAGAGAAATATATTGCTCTTCCTGTTGTGGAAAATGAGAGCGTATAACAATTACCAGAGTTGTGACATTTGTGAAACACATTCCAGTTAGCCTTACCTTCATTCTGGAACGTGAATATAGGGTTGGGCTGGATCTAATAGAACCCCTTAAATTTATTTATGGGGTTGTATTACTTAAAATTGCTACAATGATTGCTTAAAATGTATATTGATTGCTGTTCATAAGTAATAGATATTAATTATGCTATAATATAGGCAAACAAATAATTATAATACAATATATTTTTGTGAAGTATAAAAGTCAACAGCACAAAGTAGCGGATTCATATTCGGAGACTGCAGGCAACAATTTGGTGAGTTTCAATAAACACATATTTAGCTCAAATTTTTTAAATGAAACCAAAAACTAAAACTCCAAACAAATGTATTATTTAAATGTAATTATAATGAAGACAATATACAGCTTTTATATTCTTTTCACTCAAGCCGCTTTAACTTACTATTGCAGTATACGATGATGAATAATTATGCTGTGCACCTGTTAAGTTACACCGTGTAACTTACAGATGAAAAGAGAAATTATATTCCAAAATGAAAAATATTATGCCATTCATTAGAGTTTCAAAATCAACCGTTTACTGGATAATTATGTCGCTGATTGATTGATGCATGCAACGTGTTGCTGTTTTGTCCACTGCTATTATACTTTTAAAGAAATATTAGTAAATTAAATTGAATTGAATTTCAATTGATATTACCCAATGCTCAGAATATTTTGAAACCAAACACATCTTGATAGTTGAGGACCCATTTATTAAAAATATAATTAGAATAAATAAATTCAATATTTAGGTATAAAATTTAAGCTGAAGACCGAGCTGAAATTAAAATCCTGCAAGTTGGACAGAGGTAGCCATTAAGGTTCATACATTGCTGTTCGTTTAGGCCAGATTACACTCAAGTAAATTTCAGGTGCAGAACTTTGCTTGCCCACAGACTCTTAACAATGGTAGCACTGTGTGTACCCAATCACTTGTCTTTCTAAGCAATAAGCAATGTGAATTGGCACAACTCATGGGATTTGAAACCGCATCACTTGGGTGATGGCCATATACTCAACTCAATAATCTATCCAATCGTAAAGTAATGGACATGAATAAAAAATTTGCTTTAATTTTGTTAAGCTTTTATCCTTTTATTGGTACCATAGTAAAATAGAGTTTAATTGTTGCAAATATTTTAATATATATTAATGTGAAATAATTAGATAATAAATTAAATGTGAAATAAAGTAGTAGCATTAAAAATAATTTCAAAGCTGGTTAAAACGTAGTTTGAAATAATGTGGATAAATATTAGCTAACAAAGTGAAATGCAGTGTTAGAAACAATACAATAATGATGAAAAATATAAAAAATATATAAAACATGCGATCGCCTGTCACTGTGCTAGGCAACGTGCCATAAGGGAGCTGAGTTTGATTCCCAACTTTATATGTGTTACTATTTGCCATAATACGAAACCCTATTGAAATTATAGAATATAATTGATTCAAATTATTAATATTGTCAGAACTAATATTGCCGTGACTATCAACATGTTATATTGTAGACGACATATCGACACCACATATCGACACCACATATCGACACCACATATCGACACCACATATCGACACCACATATCAACACCACATATCGACACCACATATCGACACCACATATCGACACCACATATCGACACGACAACGACGAGATACCAGCCAACAAGATGAAAGTGACAGCAATTCTAACCCTCACCATACTGCTTATTATGGTGGTAAGCATTGAGATGCAAGGAAGAAGACTGAGGAGACTCAGACAACGTAACGTTGGTTTACGCCAAAACCTAGTACGTGCCCGTGCTAATTCCAGACGTCCTTTGTTACGACGCTTCAGAAATGTAAGGCCTCGAGTCGTGGGAGGGAGACGATTTGGAGTTAGACTGGCAAATCGGGTTGTTCAGCAACGGGTAGCAATCCCAGTTGTTCAACAAGCTCTTCAGCAGCCATTTGGAGTTCCAGTTGTACAGCAAGCCATTCAGCAACCATTTGTTCAAGCAGCTGTTCAGCAACCACTTGTTCAAGCAGCCATTCAGCAACCAGTATTTGTTCAAGCAGCTGTTCAGCAACCACTTGTTCAAGCAGCCATTCAGCAACCACTTGTTCAAGCAGCCGTTCAGCAACCAGTAGTGGTTCAAGCAGCTGTTCAGCAACCACTTGTTCAAGCAGCCGTTCAGCAACCACTTGTTCAAGCAGCCGTTCAGCAACCAGTAGTGGGTCAGCCACTAGTGCAAGCTGGAACAGTGCAGGTTGTACAACAGGTGAGAGAAAGCCTTGTGACAATTTTGATGTGTGTTGTTTTTGTAGAATAATTTTAACATATTTGTCTAGCTTATGAGAATTAAAAAACAAATGTATATAACTGTTTGGAAGCTTTAGTAATAATCATGTGGTAACAAATTATAGCAAGTAATTACAACAATCGAATATGTGTTGCCATTTTAAGCATTCATATAGGGCAGTCATAGACAACTCCCCACAGACCACACTGAGGTATAAAAAGAAGGATGCCTATCCGGATCTCCTCACTAATATCATTGTGCGCTTTTCCTAAAGTCAAAACTTTCAATTATTTCTTCTAAACCTTGTGTTCAGTATATACCTATTATGTGACAGGTATATAATTATATACCTATTATATACCTATAAGTGCATACCGATTATGTGACTGTGTTTTAGCTACATTAGTTCGCTTGCTCTTTAAACTATCATAGCATTGACCTCTTGTGACATCACATTATTAAATAGTTAGCTCTGACTCTCATCACATTTACAATCACCTTCCACCTAAGGCGAGCGCGAGGAGGTGGGAAATATATTATGAGTAGTCGAAAGAAGATAACTAACAGATATTTCATTCATTCAGTCTTTAAACCCTGCATATTCTGAATCTACACACTTTGCCTTTGCAGAATCAGAGGCCCTGTTGTGGATTTGGAAATGTACAAAGAAATGTTTGTGCTGTTGATGCGAATGGCCACATCTTGATACCGCAACAATGCTTCCTCACAACCCAAAGAATATGCACAAACTTGTGTGCTGTACAGGGTTAGATATTGATGCAACAATTGTCTAATATCTATATTTACATGTACCTACTATTTTACCACTTAGTCTACTCAACAGTTGACCTGTTAGATTTATATCTGCATTGATTACCGAGATTTTGCGCTGATTTAAAAATCACCTTTACAACACATACATGTAGCTTATCTGATCAATATTGCACTAACAGTTTGGCAGCTTTGGCAGTTTGTAAATTTCTACTACATATTACATTTTGGCTTTACACATTTTAAACTTTTGGCCGTTTTTGCCTTACACTAACCATACTAGTTTACACTTTCTCGGATAATTTGACAGAAGTTCAAACTGAATCAGCATACTGTATACTCATCCATTATACAATGTATCTATTTTCTGTTATGGGTTTGTTTAAAATAAATAAAGAAATCAGTAATTATTAACAACCGGTACATATTTCTGTTCAATATTCAATTTTTGGTCACTGATAGAGCACTGGCAATAACATGGCATAACATGGGAGGTATAATACTTATATAATATTTACATACCAGTATTATACATGTAGATATTCAGATTAGATTTTAGTATTTTAATGCTTATTTATTATGCATATAATTATAATTATGAATGTACCGATTATTCAAGAAAATAATCTCGCGATTATTCAAGGAAAGAGGAGAGTGGTCAGCAGAATTCACCAGAATAAATGACATTTTTTCCCAATATGACTTTGATATTGAACAGCTCCCCAACTTAATTCTAAATTATTTTTTTACCGCTTGAATTCCACCTAGTAAGCAGAGCTGGAACTGGAGTCGCCTTGAGCAAATCACAAGTCTGTGCAATTCCAATATCACCATGTCAATTCAAGTCACAGGTCTAAGAATCCATATCAATTCAAGTCCAATATTTGCCAATTCACGTTTATTCAAGGCCAAGCGAGCCCAAGCTACCTGCCAGTCTATTAAGATAGACAGCTCGAAGTGTGCATTTTATGTGAGCAGACTCATTGATGCTAAGACAATAAAATCACAGAAAATCCAATAGCTCTACAACTCATTTGCTGTGAAATCACAATTTGCAATACAATGTTTAGACAAATTGTTAAAATAATAAATAAGAGCAAAAAAAGGTGTACAAAATAAGTTTACATATTTGAAGAGAATACAAATATACTCAGTCAGCAACCCACAGAGGATAAAATATTCTTCTGTTTGATCAACAATATTTAAATATTTTGTCAGCTAAACTGTATTTGTCAGCTAATTTGACATTAAATTATAATGATATAAGCAACAATTCGTAGAAGTTGTCTTCTCTAATATAATTATTTTATGTTATACATTTTAAAGGAACAATTTAAGGAATTATCTTCTCGCTCATCGTAGCCCAAAAGAGTAGCACACTAATTTGAACTAGTTCTGGTTTATTATCCCTAGGGATAATAGAGTTCGGGACTATTATTATCAGAAGTCAATGATAAAAGTCTTTGTCAATTAGGCCCAAAAAAATAAAGTTGAGTTTACACAACCCATGCGAGACAATAGTTTTCAGATTTTGCATTGATCTGAATTAAATATTCTGATCGTTCAAATGCACTGTCATTGCGGTATTTAGATGCAGAAAAGGTCATACAAGCCTACTATGTACAATAAGAAGCAATAAAATGTTAAGATTTGTTAATAAAAATTAAAACAAAAATATTTCAACAACATTTCTATAAACTATAATTAATCTTATTAATAAAGCGAAACTGAACGTAAATAAACATTGCGTAGGCCCACCAGTGATAGCGATCTGATATATTAGCATTTTTAAAAGGAAGTAAATTTTTGTTTAGCTGTCTTCGTTATGATTGGCCAAACCCACGTGAGTGACCAGTAAAATGTCCGGCGGTCTAATGGGGTCAAGGTCATCTTACGAAGGATAATAATAGAAATAATAAAGAATAACGGGTAAACCAATAGTCCTATAGCTACGCTATAGAACTAATTATAGTATTGTCCCACTTTTATTTTGTAGAGTCTGGTAGCCGATCCTTTTACAATCCGTCTGCTGCTACTGTTGTTGGTCCGAATCCTTCTTCTGCTAACATTGTAGCATCCACACTTGTACTGAACATAGCCATGTTCTTAGTACATCTGTTCATGCAATCATAAGATCAAGCACAAGTGCATACACAATTATATTTTACTTATTTACAAGCTCAATTCTAGCCTCAGTGACGAGTGAATTTATTAGTCATAATGTATTTGGAAACAAAATCGGCACCTTTATTTACTATATTTACACATTCCCTATTTTAATGTTCATCAATATCATGCTTTAACGCTTCATTCATTTTTATCTTTCGAGGATCTGATTACATTTCGTCTTATGAAGAAGTATTAACATACTTATTAATTTTTATTTCTCTGTATTTTATTGCATAGCAAATTTGCGAATAAAAAACCTGAAGGCTATATACACAAATATGACTTTCTTGTTAATAATCATAACTCTGTAACGACATAACTTAACTAATTTACAATACAGTAATAATAGTATTTGATTTACAATATTGTATTGGAAAATATCCGCATAGTGGTAGTTGTGTATGCGCATTTGGTAAAACAGCAGCCAAATATTAGTAGGCTCATGAGCGGACAATCCTCCAGTGTAGAGAACGAGTGGGAGTACGACCTTATCATGATATATAAAACTGATGGCGGAATAATCCTATGGATGGGTCTAAGTACAAATTGGCGTAGTCTATATTACTATAATATAACATAATTATATAACATCTATTCTGAACCCGATAATTCTGAACCGGAATTATGTCCACGTCTTCTGGGTGATGTTCTCCTTTTTAGATTCTCCTTAGGAATCCAATCATAATCTATATCACCATTTCCCTGGGTGCCCATTTCAACCTTGGGCTTCTTAGAGCTGGTCAATCTCTTGGTCTGAAACAAACCAAACATTAGTGTAATAATGTCAATGACAATTATAATATAAACAATACAATTACATGTAGAAAGCCAGGTTTGCAATAAAGCCCTGGAACGTACTGAGTGTGCTTTTCATCAGTTGTAGCCACATGAGCCTGTTGGTACCAACGTCACCAAGCCAAGTTGCTACCAAGAGTTACCAACTCCTCTACTAACCCTCCCTCGACCTGTTGTGGGCCTTATGTTTGCAAAGAAATCTAATGTGGATTAACCTTGAACTTATTAGATATGGATTGAACTATACAATTATAGATTATTTGTATACTAAAGCATATAATCAAGTGGGAATCGAACCCAGGACCTCATGGTCGAGGTGCTGCAATCTTAACCACTTTACCATCTCTGCTCTCTGATGCATTTCTATGTTTCAAAATACCAGCTAATGCATTCATTAAAAAATGAGCTACTGGATTTTTACACCGATCTGATCTGCTGTGTTATTGTGTGTTATTTTAGTACAAATATTAAAAACCTAAAACAGAATTTTTCTTTCACACTCCACATTATTCCCTCCACTTTCACAGTTCACATTATTGTCTATGGACATAGTTATGGTGTGATCAGTTATGGTGTCGTAAATGGATCAGATTTAAAGCAGTTTAATGGAGGGACTATAACAGTTGGGTAGGCTAATGAGTTACTTACAGCAGATGAGAATATAACAGGACAGATGGGTGTAGGCTAATGAGATACTTACAGCAGATGAGAATATAACAGGACAGATGGGTGTAGGCTAATGAGATACTTACAGCAGATGAGAATATCACAGGACAGATGGGTGTAGGCTAATGAGATACTTACAGCAGATGAGAATAGAGTTTGTTGCAGAGCTACAATTACTAGAAGAGCTAAAGCTGCCAATGTCACGTACAGGAAGAATCTATAAATAAATATATAGAAATAATTTAAAACAACTTTTCAATAAATTAAATAAGAAACATTTAGTAGATAGACATGAGCTTTCAAATGATATGTACATATATATTGTCCCAATTCATTTTACAATTAGCAAATTATGAAATACACAGAAAAATTGGTGAGTAGTACGCAAATGCTCCGGTGGTCTCATACCTCTAATCACCACTGTATACAATTATAAGCTTTACAAATAATTATATTAAACAATTGCCATAATTTCTTTCTTCAAATTGTTATATTATACAGCCAGCTCTCGAACGAGCACATTAGGAACACAAGAAAAATACAGCAATTCAAACAGAAGCGCCGATGCAATGAGAATAATTTACATATCGCAGATAATGGCATAAATAATATGTATTGAAAGTAGATAACTCCAAATAATGAGTAGTGATCATTTTGTTGAGGAGTTGTTGGTCTTAAACCATAGATGTATAATATTATATGTAGATATGGCTCTGGGCTTAGCTAAGTACTTGAAAGGGCTGCGGACAAGCACTTCACAGAGAGAGAAAGGGGGAGGGATGGAGGGAGGGAGAGTACATATTTAGCAAACTTACGTTTCCCCATCCAAGCCTTCAGAAGAGTCGGTGATCATTACAGTTTCATTAAATACCGCATCTCTGAAGATTTTACCTTCCTACAAAATGTGCAGCAAAAAAACATAAAACAGAAAACTACAACATTACACATATAAGGTAATGACAAATAATATAGATGTTGTTGTTGTTGTTGTTGTTGTTGTTGTTGTTGTTGTTTGTCTTGTATGGCTTTAGGTCATAGGTGGCAATCCAATAGCTGAGCTAGTTGAGGGCAACTCAAATGGCCTCTGGTATTTTATACAAACACAATATCCCTCAACAGAACAGTTGGAAATTATCAGCTTATGAACTGTTGGACCGAAATTGAGGGACTATGCTATACGCATCGATTGAGTTCTAATTATTAGTTAACTGCATAACATACTAGGGCTGCCCCGATACACAAAAACACCATCCGATCCAGATACCGATACTAGGTGGCCCATTTTCAAAACACCGATCCGATACAGATACACACCCGATCCAATAAAATTCAATAGGTTTTGTGAGATATAAAAATATTTTCCTTTTTTAACAATATTCTTAATTATCAAATTACATTTTTC
>JAOQGN010240978.1:0-10481 GCA_027564295.1 Himantozoum antarcticum | reverse complement strand
TTGTCCGGGTCTTCTCTACCCCCAGAGGTCGCACAACTTCTGAATTAAATCAGATTTAAACTATGCACCTCTACCAGAGTGCAAGCACTCTGGGAGACCAAAGCAACAGAGCACATGCTTATTAAAAGCATATGCGACTACAGATGTTGTAGCGTCTTGAATTGCTAACGGATCCTGTCATCTGGTCAAGTTCTCTGTTAGCACGAGAATCCACTTATTGCCATATTTGGTCGTGGTCAGTGGGCCGACTAAATCAATAGCGACTTGCTGTCATGGGCGACCAACTAAGAGATGGTCACTCACCTTTTGGGAAGGCCGTCCACTCTTTTTAGATACTTGGTAAGTATCGCAGGATCTGATTTTGTATCGGAGGCTTGCCGTCATACCTGGCCAAAACCAGTTCAACCTTGATTGCCTCCACTTACACATGAAACAGGAGTGAACCATTGTGTGACAGTCCCACACTACTTTCTGTCTTAGGGATTTCGAACATATTACTACATCCCGGGCTCTACTAGCAGCCGTTTTACCAATCCAGAATGTGAGTACACTGCCATCCCTGATCTGCATCACTGGCAGTAATTTACTCAGTCGACACAGGTCGACACCACCTAGTGCTAGGAGAGTTCCATCGATCTCTGCTTTTGTATCGGCAGCCCGGTAGACAAGAGACAGGTATCCATCACTGTTCTGCAAGTTTACCAGATTAGACACATCATTACACACAGCAGATTGTCTTCCCTTCCGTACCCTCTACAGGAAACCGAGGCAGCTACTGATGAGTTTTCTCTATATGTGAACTTTTCCTGGTCATTCATGGCTATGACTGGAGACAGGTCGCGAGTCTACCCCCATTTATTGCCCATCAACACCACCGTCTGCGCTCCATCTGCCACAGATGAAACTCACCCATCATGCCTGACTCCATGACGATCTGGCCTGGAGGTTACATCTCTGGTACCATGCACACAGCACAATTGACATACTATCGACCAGGGAGGTCGACATCCTGCCTAGTCACATGCGTAACTGGACCTCTGACAGATTGGAATCTGTTTTAGTATGTATCAGCACCTGCCCGTGTACCAAGCTATCAAACAAGACCATTGGCACCATCGGCCTCTAACTCAGCTTGTACCTGGAGACGGGCTGGCCCTTCCATAGACAGCTGTATCTGCTCACACTGTTTGCAATCGACACACTGCCTAGAGAGCCCATCAGCATTACCGTGTTTAGCCCATGGTCGATGTTCAATCTTGAACTTGAATTCAGCTAGGAGTTCTAACCATCTGGCCACCTGATTACTGGGTTTTGTCTTATGACAAAGCCAGATCAAGGTGGCATGGACAGTGCGTAACCTGAATTATTGGCATACAGGTAGGTATAAAGTGTTTTATCGAGTTGCAAACTGCTAGCAGCTCGCTTTGAGTTACACAGTAGTTCCGTTCCTGTGGGCTAAGGATCTTGCTGAAATACGCGATCAGCCATTATTTTCAATCCTGTACTTGTGACAACACAGAACCTGTATCGTAGGTGCTGGCGTCAATATCCAGGATGTACTCCAAGCGGTGATCTGGGTAGCCCAGGATCGGACTGGAAACTAAGCTACGCTTAAGCGTGTCAAATACCTCCACTGTACCATCGTCTCATTCAAAGCGCACCCCTTTTTTGGTGAGGCACGTCAAGGGCTCCCCTATTGTAGCAAATCCCTCTATGGGTCCAGTCTGCAAAACCCAGACTTTCTCAGGGTCTGTCGATACACCCTCACTCAACACCATGTCTCCCAGGTACTTGACAGACGAATGGAATAACTCACAGTTAGAAGATATTAACTCCAAGTACAGCCTTCAGATTTTGCAGTACCTCCTCCAGCCTACTACGGTGACAGTCAAAGTGATCCCCGAGGACTATTAGGTAAGCCTATAAGGCAGTAGTGTCCTCCAGTGCAAGCTCTCCGATTACCCCTACATCAGCCTCAGAAATTCGCAGGGACGGAATTAAGTCCAAATGGTAGGACATTCCATTTCCATAATCCCCCAAGAGAAATAAAGTTTGCGAATTGAATTGAGCGCATACTGCAAATAACATTCACAATCAGAGCAAAGGAAACCCCAAATGGTGTGAGCCAAACTAAGCCAATCGCTGATCCTGAGCCGACTATATGCAAAACTTCAAGAAAGTATATAGATGGGAAGTAGTTAAATTACTCGGATTGTGTAGCGTACTACTTCTTCACTTAATTTACTTGATTGGGTTAACATGAAAAGTCGACATTCTAAGCAAACATTTAGCACACGTCATAAAGACAGTGTTTGTTTGAATAATTTACCCTGCTATTTGGAAAGAGGCTGAAATTGTTCCACTAGCAAAGGTTTTGGACCCAATAGATATAGTGAGTTCTGGCCCATATCTCACTGTATAATGGTAATTCAGGATACCAAATTTGGTCAGCCTTCAGTTTTCTGTCACCACCATATAGAGTTTTAACAAGTCCACCCAGAGTGTCATAACCCCACTGCTGGCTGCTTGAGGCAACACTTCGGAGCTCCTATCCCTCTAAGTTTTGCTGAACTGCAGTGAGTAAGGTTCTTAGTGGTCCTTCATTGACCCAGATTGAGTCTGAAACTTCTAACTTGTCCTTCCCATTTTCAGTAATCATCTGCTTATGGCCAGTGTTTGTGTTCTATCAAAGCCAGGTCTGATTTACAAGAACCCGTCTCCTACCTTCACCACTCCCTCTATGGTAACCACTTGAATAGCCAATAAATGCCGCTGTAAGTAGACATTCTCAAGTGTACTGGAGAAAGTTTGCAATATCATTTGATAGCAGTGAGGGTCAGGTAAGTCGGCAAAGGCTATTTTGCAAGGATGTCAATTTATGTTTCATGCTCTTGCAAGGTTGATCTACTATTCCTCTTCAAGCCACTTAGCCTAGCCCTAGTCTCTCTGGCAGTGCGGTATTGTCCATGAGAGCATATGGTTGCACAAAACACTTGGGGCTCTCAAAGAGTCCCTTGCTTAGCATTTCAAAGCTTCCTTGAGATGCAACATATAACAGACTGCTCGCAATTAATGGTTGCCGTCAATTCCGTAAACTGCTGTAGTAAGTATTTGAAGTCGTCTTTGCCTTCAAGTTGGGGAGCTTTGAATTTGTCTTTTTCTTTTACCTATTACTGCTTGGGGCCTGCCCACACTCTCTCTAGCCCATCTGTTAGATGATTCAGCACAGTTCCCACACCAGCATTCCTTTGTCTTCTTTCTTCCATCATGTACTCTTTGCTTCTTATTCTCTAATTGCTGAGGAATCCAGGATGCGTGTTGGTCAGATTCCGACATCGCCACCAATGTAGAAAAATGTGTACATCATCTTTTAGGTGGTTCAGAATAAATTACCTTATTCTATTTAGCAATATTGTCCTGAATAACGAATGATGGCTCATCATTTGCTAACAAATTTTATTGAAACCAAGAAAGCTTATATAGTGAAAGGAAGATACAAATATCTGATGTGGCTTGCCCTACTTCCAACGCTAGATTCACTCACTGTCACATCATATCTACTCATATAGTAATAGAAACCTGGTCGTGCTGATTTGCAAAACAGGCACATACCGAGTGTCTGTCAATGAATATGCATATTAACGAAATTGGCAACAACAGCTTTAGTATGAAACTGGTACGTGCCAGTTTGGCTCATAACTGGCAACTCAAGTCACAGTATTATAATAACAATATATAACAATCTATAAGCATAACAAATACAGCAACACCAGCAATGTTATAAATTAGCACAGGTAAGTAATCGAATATAGTTTATTCAAAGTCTATAAATATGGCATAATCTATTTAGAGCACATGGTAGGAGAGGGGTCTTGGCTTACCACAATATTTCACCTTCCCTCGTTGTGAAGAGTCTATCACAATCAAGCAGTGATAATTTTCACCGACAAACTCGCAAAATGTTACTTTTGTAAGTTTGTCTTTACATAGTCGGGCATATCGGCATGTGCAAGATCTGAGTTTGTTGAGTTAGTTGAGCGAGTTGAGTTACCACTCCTTGCGAATGCTGCCAACTGCTGCAGACCAGAGGTATTTTTGATTGGTCGCATACCCAAGACGTTAAAGTCTACATTACTTTCTGGTTTGGCATTTGAATGTTACTACATATTCAGTAATATGTGTATGTATCTCTTCTATTAATTCAGTCTTCTGTTTGATGAAGTAAATTCCAAGGTCATAGGTTGCTCAGAAATTATTGGTGGTAGATTGGTTGATTGCTGCATTCATACCCAAAGTGATAAAACAATGCTGGTGAATGTTGATATGAGTTTGGCAGTAAATGAAGCCTTACTGTACGATTCAAACTCAAGTTTGTACTCGGATTCGGGTGGCAAACTTGCTAAATATCTCCCTAAGCATCATTATATTATCACATTTCTTGGCAATGTGCCGTAGTTTTTTGTTCTTGTCAGCTGTTACAGACCATATGTTGGTAGCTAGCATGCCTCGTAACAAGTTTATTTGCAAATAGGTTTTATTTTGTTTATTTCATCAACAATTGATTATAATAACTTAATTCTAGCGAAATGTTGTTGGGCCCAAGGGCATAATGGCACTTCAGTTAATCAAGGCACGCGGCCTGGACTAGTGGCTAATTTGCTCACTTCTTCAGTACGAGTTATCCTTACTAATTTTCTTTCATATGTTGTGTGATTTCTAGCTGGGTTGCTAGCAGCGTCTGTGAATGCCCGAGGTGACCTTCCCTTCAGGATCGTGGGGCTCCTGGCGGCATTGTTTCTTCTCCTCCTTTCATATAGCTTAAACTCAGACAACTGTCTGTGAAGGTAGAGATGAGCAAAAATGTTGGGCGGATCAGAAGCCCTCTGTTGTGCTCTCTCCGCTTCCATTAACAATGCAGTACGTGTTTGGTGATTTACCTTAACTGGATGTTCACAGTTTGTAATAGGCTGATATGTTGGTATAATTAGAATAAGATAAGAGTGATTTTGTACTCTCCATAATTGTCTCTTGAATAGACACCAGAACGTAATATACATGCAACACTGTAATAGCTTCCTGCCTTCTGCTTTCAATCCGAGTTGGCTATTACCAGCATCTCAGGCAGTCGCATAGTTTCAGTAGAGCTGAGATATACATGTAAAGTGTCCATATTATATACTATATCTGCATATATGCTAGTTTCGGTTTGCTACCTGCTACTTTTAAACTACATTGGGAATTATGATCGTTATGTCAATTACTTATGATCAAATTAGAACTATTAAGGAAGCTCAATATACATATTTGTAATAAATATTAAAATAATGAAGCATGAGTTGCCTGTACGACAATCTGAACAGTCGACATACTCTCTGTAAGAAACATTCACTGATGTCATCTATCTGTTGACTTGCAGGCTTGACACTACCCACTGTCTGACTATACATACATGTAGTATCAACTCACTGACTCACGATAGTACCTGCTAACCAGCAAGCTCAGAACTCCTCAGTTGGCAGGGTACCAGGCAACAAAACCGTCCTGAACAAGCAAAACTACCAACTACAGCGCACACTCTCTACATTTTGAGTTTTTCACTTTGCAGTATCATTGCAATAAGACCAAATGAAACAATGTAAATTTTTATGGTTCCAACATTTAGACCAGGTTCTGAAGTTGCAAATCAAACCATAACTGAGACCCTACTTGCGTTATTTTTTGAGATATTCAAGTATTAGTAAAAAGTTTCAAAAGTCAGATAGTGTACTTTGCTTGCTCAGGACAAAATAATACAGTAAGTTTAACGATATGGACAAACTAAAGTCACTAAGTTGAAATTAAGATTGTTTAATTCCTCTATATATATATATATATATATATATATAGAAGTTTGTAAAATATTTTTTGCTACAAATTTGTTTCGTGAAGTTGACTTCACTCGTCAGGCGTTATCTGATATGTGATTTTAAATGGCGGCGCAATATATTGAAATGGATTTTGCTCGTATTTATATACGATATATATATCGTATATATATACGAGCAAAATCCATTTCAATATATCAGAATATACAATGCAATCTGAAGTGTCTAACTAATGCTAATATTACACAGCTATACTGCGATAATATCTTGGAAAAGGAAATTCTCAAATTATATCTATTTAAATGAAAAGTGAGAAGTCAAACTTATACAGGGGAGACAAGTGATGACTTCAAACGTATCTATTGAACAGATTTAACTAATGTATTAACTATTATCAAAGTAAATAGTTTTGTAAATAGCTTTGCAAAATATAATGTTAAATTTAGAATCAGTTTAATTATTATTTATCAACATTTCAATATGATATCCCTAATGACCATTGGCAAAAAACTGTTGGTGTTTCCGCAAACAATCTAGGAGAAATAATTAAAGAATGACCTACATGATTGTACCAAATCTGCTGTAGTTATAGTTATTGGATAGCTGTTGTAGTTATTGGATAAATTTGAACAATACCTAGGTATTACAAATACCTTGTTTGTGATAGCTCCATGAAGATTCAATCTAAAATGTTTTCAAAATAATTTTCTAAAAGCTTTGAAGAACATTACAGCATATTATTACAAAATTGTTGCAAAAATGTTCATTAAAATGTTTATATAAACCTATTAGTATAATGTTGTCCCAAAATATTTCTGAAATGATTTTTGTGACCCGGCATAGTAAATTTATAGGAATATTTGAAAAAATTTCTAAAATATTTTAACTGGAAGATAATTATTATCTGACATTGCAAAATATTTTTCTGAAACAGTTTCCCGATATACAAATAATTCATTTTGTCGTAACATTCTTAAAATATAATTTAAATATTTTAAAGACTATGCAAAAACCTTTGAAGAATGTTTCAGTAAATTGTTTTGAATTCGATTTAAAAATGTTTGCGAAAATCAGTTTTTGAAGATACATTAAATGTTATATAACTTCAAAGATATTTATACTCATCAATATATTGTTTGTATAAAATAATTCTGAAACGATTTATGTAATTACATAAAAAACATATTTTATAGAATAGTTTCTAAAAGTTTCTAAAATATTTCAATTAAAATATAGTGTCTGTAGGCTGTGGCTGTATCTAGAACCAGTTGCTTAGGAGGCCCAGCTGACCTCAGAAGCCAGTATGTGCATATGTGAGGAAGGGTCATCGTCAGAGGAGGACGAATGGAAACTGCCGTCTGATCAATGGATCTCTCCATGGAAAGGTTGGAGCCAGGAGCCAGTTAGCCGCCCCAACTACTGTTGTTCGCCCCAGAGACTGGACGACTGGGCCACAGTACACTCAAACCCAGATGGAACACACTCCGTCTCTTCAGCCCCACCCCTCCCCCAAGGGTCTAAGAATCTATAGGTGTGGAGATGTGGAGGAATCTCAACTCAAGGAGAGGAGACAGCATTCCCTCTTCCCCAATGGGTCTCTACCCCAACAAGCAGGGAGCCCAGACAGGCAGACTTGAACCAACTAGAGATGCAGTACAAGACTCAAGGTTGGGCGAGTGTCTCTTCAGTGGAAATAATGGAGTCTATCCTCTCTGCCCCCAAGCGATAGCCAGAGAGCAAGATAGCCAGAGAGCAAAGTACATGAAGGGGAGCCATGGCCCAGATCTATCGCATCCTACTGAATGAACATGCCTTCTCTCCCTTCCAGTCTACAACAGAGTGAACCTGAAGTAGTAGCCTGGTATAGCAGGTGGGCAGATTTGCGAATTTGTGACAATGGAGATTTGGAAATATCCTCCCCTTCCCACCCCCAATGCTCCCCGTGGGTGATTTGTCCCCCAAAGTATCCGTCCAGAGTGACTGCCTCCCACTTCACAGAACATGCCAATGCCACCCAGACTCTCGCCCAAATAGGCCTCATTTGGTTCTGGTGTACTATGAAAACATATGTGTCAGAATGCATCCAGCTTTGCTCAACCTGTCACCCTCAACCTTCCCCCGTCCCTTATGATAGAACACCTCCCAAAGGCAGAACATAGCCGCACCCCCGGAAATCCCAATTTGGATGGCCATCACCTGGTCCCAACTGGTCCCTAGAGGTCATCCACAGTCGTCACCCTACCCCAGAAAGCCCTCTGCACTATGTAAGCCCCATAATCTCACCCCCTCTGCCTAAATAGAAACCTCAGTCCCATCTACTCAATTCAACATCGATTATTTGGAGTTGTGCTCTAAATAATCGATGTTCCCCCCCCCCCCCTCTGAGTCTGATGAAGGTGAGACACTGTGCCTTGAACGCCTTTTGGATGATTTAATGGAAAGTCCCATCAAATCTCATTCTCCTTATAAATTAAATAATAATGGTAGCGATACAAAATGGGAGCCGAGCCCCATTGATGATGAGTTGCTACTGACACCCTCTACCGCAGTACTACAAAACTAACCAATTAACAACTAATTAGGCAATTGTGTCAACTCTCTGTACCAAAACAAAAGGCCAAATGCAGCATAACATTTTCCCAGGAACCTCCTGTAGCTACTAATTTGACATTGGAAGAGTTGAAAATTCCTAGAATACTAGCATTAACCACTTTGAAGCTGAGACACTAGCCCCAGCTCTCACGCCTCCCTAATAATTGACTATGCTAATGGCCAGGCAGTGGGGCTGATCGACTCCACTTCAGTAAAGCCCCATCACAGGGTCAGCAGGCATGTCCCCATTAAAGAGTTGTCACGGAGCCCTTCGAGGGTGACCTCTCCACTCCTAGAGATGGGAGTCCACCCCCAGGGAGAATCAGTTGAGTTGAAATCGAGATCCCCTTTGATGTTGCAGATTCAGCATGGGAGTTGGAGGCCAATGATGCAGGGGCATATCCAGTTGAGATCCTCGATTCCACCAGCCCCCTCATCCCGGGTTGAAGAATCCATGTCAATGGATGAGCATCTTGAAGAAGGAGAGTGCCCCCGCCCATCTCTCTCTCCTCCCTCATCCTGAGGTCTAGATCTCGGTCTCCCCTCATCCACCCCTTACCCCTAGATGACGAAGTGTTGGGTTATGAGTGCCCTTCTCAAACTGCTCTCTCCTCCTAGGAAGACACCCACCAAGAGATGAGTGAGTGACCCAGTGGCCACAATAATGAGTAACGACCTCTCTGGCCCCATTCCACCCTGTGTCATTGCTGTGGAGTAGTGGCCCCTAATCACAAAATGGTCGTCGTCCACAGCAAGCGGCATTGGGTGCATTACTTTTGTGGATGCAAGTATCAAATTATATTTGGGGAACCAGCTATACAAGCATTCATGACCTGAGCATGGGGACTGCCCTCTCATCCTTTGGGGTTTGGACCAAGTGGTGTATGAAGTGGAAAGGGCCAGTTTATGCCAGCTTTGTTCAGGCTATGGTCTAGGAGGAGGTCCCTGTGATTCTCCTCCCGCTCCCGCTCAGTAAGCCTGACTTGGGGCTTGTGTGGCTGGGCCCCTGAACATAGCCCCCGCCCCTCTCAAGTTCTCTAAGCCCGCACCCCTTCCCAGGCATTAGTAAAGCTTCCCCCTAATCACCCCACTACCAAATGACTACCATATACCTAGGCACACCCCAGCCACTCCCAAACCCCCTATGGTTGGAATGTCCAATTCTGGGTGTTGGGCGGGTAGACGCCATTCTTGAAAATACCTCTGCCTATTCTCCCCACTTTTCCTCTGATGATCTTCCTGCTGAGACATCTAGTCCTAGAACTAGCACAGCAGCCCCCACCCCCTTCATCAGGAGAGTGACCTAAGAGCTTATACACCTCCTCCCTTAAACTCCCTATGTACCTCACTCTGATTATGGTCCTAGTGCTTACCCCACCCCTTCCCTCCTACTCCTCCCTGATTTCAGCCTAAGAGTCGACCACTTTCTTGCCCCTTTGCCCTCTCCTGGCTCCAGCCTAACAGTCAATGCCCCTTCTGTCCTTCTGCACCTCCCAGACTCCTGCCATAGACTCGTCCCAGCTCCACTCTCACTCCCAGTCAGGGATATTAGCTTCCTACCCACCCTACCCAACCCCTCCGCCATGCCATGCCCCTCAAGACATACCCAACCACTGGGCAGATTTCAATGACCATTCATATTCAGCTCTCTCAGGCTCAGACCGAATCAAAACGGAGAAGATTGAAACTGCAGGACAGCTCCGCCGACAAGCTCTCCTATCACATGAGAATACCAAGAGACTGAGAGCCTCAGCTAAGCTCAGTATCCAGACTGCTGACCTGTATACAGCCCAAGCTAGTGACCTCCTGACCATGGCTGACCAGCTATATTCAAAGCTGGAAGGATAAGGTACTATACTCACACACCTATATTACCCAGTAACTACATTTGTCAAGTCATCTGCTATGGACAATCTGGATCAAGGTATCCTTGAACATGTATATATGCAGATAATTAACTCTGACCAAAGTGCGGACCAAAACTGCTGACCAAAGCGACCGATAGCCACGAATTTCTGTAGGTTC
>JAOQGN010240867.1:0-10482 GCA_027564295.1 Himantozoum antarcticum | reverse complement strand
AAATAAGTAATAATGTTGTCTCAATCATTTATTGCAGTCACTGACTGAGTGAATCAGTGAATGATGATTATTTTTATAGTCAATATTTACAATATAATAATTGTATGATATTATTATTTATTTATTATTTAATAGGCCCAAGTGAATTGCTCTCTTAAAATACTTCGAATTGATATATTACATGGTGGGGAGGGGAGCCACCCGAGCCAAGCTTTGAAAGAGGGGTGGGGAGCCACTCAAAAACAAATTTATCACTCAGCGCCAATAGATATGGCTCCCCCCTTAGCTGTTTTCTGCAGCCGCCCCTGCTGATACCTGTATAATTTTTGGAATTTATGAGTGTCAGGGTCAGAATGTAGAGTGGTGTTTTTGGATAACATTACATATGGGACTGTGGTTGTGAATGTGCACTTAACATCCAAGACATACGTGAGTTCAATAATAATGCTTAGCTACTATATGAATAAAGTTGTGACTCTCCAAACATACAGCAGAGTCAAAAGCAATGAATAATCTAACAGAAATGCATATCTACACACACTCGAAGACATAAACAGCAGACATGTACAACCCGATCAAATTTCCTCAAGCCCACTTTATCCAAATCCATCCAGTGGATTGAGAACTCTACACCATAACTACCTCCACTGTAGAGTACTATTTAGTTTACATTTATAACCAGCAAAGTAAAAAATGTTAATGCAAGTGCAAAAAAATACATTACTAATAATAGTTGAAACAATTCTTAAAGCCATAGTGTATTATAATAGCTGGTGTTAACATTACACTACTAGTCTCTGCATAGTCTGTAGTATTAATAGTAAAACACTAGGCAATTTATGTAGCATTAGGTTATGTACTAGTGATTCTAGTGTTGGTCTTGGTCATAGCGTTTTTTATATAGTACCCTTTACATTGCCAACATTTACGCAGGTTATTATTTATGTCTTGGTCGAGAAATTTTACTCACCAGTCTCTGCATAGTTTGTAGTGCAATAGTAAAACACTAGGTAATCTATGTAGCATTAGGTTATGTTCCAGTGATCTTCTAGTGTTGGTCATTGTATTTTTTATATCGTACTGTCAACATTACGCAGGTTACTAATTATATCAGAATCAGATGTTGTAGATATCCTGGTCGGTCAAAACGGTGTGGTGCTTATGCTTATGTCTAAATCAGATGCTGAATACTTACAATGACAGTGTATGAGTATAGTTTAATAATTGATAATCATGTACCAGTCTGTAGTGCAATAGTAAAACACTAGGTAATCTATGTAGCATTAGGTTATGAACCAGTGATCCTCTAGTGTTGATTATTGTATTTCCTATTCCGTACACTTTACACTGTTAAGCAATTTTTCTAATGGTAATGTTTGAGATATCCTACTGTATGCTTCACACTGTTAAAATTATGCAAAGCATGTATGTTGTATGCTTCATAGTATCAAAACCATCCAAAGCATAGTACTAGTAGTGTGGTGTGTGGCATACACAGTTTACTCCGATATTTTGGCAAACAATTTTTTTTCTTCTTTTTCAAAGTAGTATAGTATGGGGTAATGGGACCCACCACCCCAACCAATCACAACGGTGAAGTGTTGTGATTGGTCAAATTTAAACACTTGATAAATCCAATTGTGCTTTACTGGGGATCATACCTAATGCTTTTTTGTACACTTTGTGTGTTCTGGAAGTAATAATATGGGTAAATGAAGTGGTGAACCAACTCGTGGGTTTTTTTTTTTGTATCACCATTGGCCTGCTTTGCTGAGATCAATGTTATTTTGGTACTTTTAGTCCAAGTTTGAAGTCTGAAACATTAACTAGGGTTTAAACTCTAAGATACTTTTAAGTCCTTTTTTATAAACTGTTTCAAACCCTATTACACTATCCACCTGTTTTCTGTTGCTTTTTGTATTTGTTTGCAAATTCTTTCCATTTGCTGATATTCTTTGTATTTGTAGAAGCGAACATTCATATCACCATCTCACGAGGAAAGTGAATATGCTATCTCCAGCAGCAATAGCGATAATGACAGTAATAATGCATACCACAAAGAGTTAGAAAAGCAACTGCCAGCATTGTGTAAAAAAGAAGTTGATTGCTTGTGTTTTTGTGTTGCTTTGTGGGTTTTACACACTTTACAAAAAAGTCTCTCGCACTTTTATCGATTTTGCATCATTTAAATTACATCGTTTGCAACCGTTTGTTGTAGAGAACGTTGGTAGTGCAAGTCCGTTCTTTGCAAAGAACATTCTCTTATCGTTTTGTGTAAAATGATCTGCATCTGTTTGAAACCGTTTTCTATGAAAAGTGTGAGTACACATGGTCCTATAGTCAGTCACAAAAACAGGATGTGGTTGTATCGTTTGCAAGTATTATTTGCAATCGTTTGCTGTAAAGAATGTTGGTAGTACACGAGAATTATTTACAAAGAACGATGATCTATCGTTCTGGGTAAACAACATTGAACTTGTATTGCTCTGAGTACATAACTCTGAAATCGTTTTCTATGGAGAGTGTGCACAGAGGAACTGGAGTCACAGGTTGTACAAAAAAATACAACAATGGACAATGGTGGTATAGTAGAAAACGGTCTTTGTTAAATTTATGTAACCTACCAAGCCACTTTATATCCTCGGCAAAAACTACACGTGTACCACAGTCTAGGAAGAAGGTTCTGAGATATGGAAAACAGATCTTTGTCGTAGTTGCCTTAGTTTCAACAACAGCAACAGTGTACCGATTAACGAAAGCACAAAAGCCATATAGATAAACAGTTTTTTACACAGCTCCCAAGAAAAAATATCTTACATCATGGAAATGTGATTTTGGGTAACATCACATATGAAGGTTCTGGTTGTACCTGGGTCATGTATGTCTGAAAAGAACAAAACCATTGCTGCATAAAAATCACTCACTCCACTTTGTAAACATATTAAGAACCGATTTTTACTCTTCACACTCTCATACAGTTTGCAATAAGTATAATTTGCAAGATTGCTCCGGCGAGTGTGTACAGAGATGGGTTACACAAAAACGTGTTTTTGGACAATGGCATAATAATACCATTGATAATAAACAAACAAAGTGTGATTTCATTTTTATATTTCACACTTTCACACTGTTTCAACACCGTTTTCTTTCAGTCCTTCTCACATTCAGTGTCAAGTTT
The DNA here is from genome assembly GCA_027564295.1 of Himantozoum antarcticum. Classification (NCBI taxonomy): domain Eukaryota; kingdom Metazoa; phylum Bryozoa; class Gymnolaemata; order Cheilostomatida; family Bugulidae; genus Himantozoum; species Himantozoum antarcticum. The sequence continues at coordinate 7,304 of JAOQGN010240867.1, read as the reverse complement.
GTCACCATCGTTTTGGTATTCAATATAAAACATCCTAGGTACTTATTAGATTGAATTACTATTTCTCTTCGCATCTCATTACCATCGTTCTGGTACCACACTTGCATTGAGTTCTGGTACCACTACTTGCAGTGAGACACAAATATATGCAGATATCCCATCTTTCTTTTAGGGATGAAACCTATGATAGTGATGATGCTATGATGATAAAGATAGTGATATGAATATCGAGAGTAATGAAAAACAACATAATACTCAGATGAGCTTATACAATACCCAGATATCCAGTCAACTACAATCCTTTGTTGTCTCTGAGTTTACAACCACAGCTAGATGCAATGAGTCCAAGGGAATTTTTGACTTATGTCTTAAAAGAGTTGTCACCAAAAAAACAAAATTCTCTGATGGTTGATGAGCGACAAAAATGAAAGACATTTCTGGTGAACTGGATGTATGATGGTGGCTTATCGGGAATCCAAATGGCTCAGGCTGAATTATAATCGCTAAACCATGTTGACAGAGTACAGTGTGTATTCCGTAAAGGAAGTCTTCACAACTGGCAGAGTGAGGAAATTCCGATGATAAAACATTCCAAGTCTTTTAATTTTTGCAGATTTGTGAGAGTACTAGAATGTGGAAATAATGAGTATAACACAAACGTACTCTCTGAAGATGATGTGCGAAACATTACAAGATTTTACAAACTGACTGAAAATGAGATCTTACGACAGAAATATTTTAGGTATTTCTACCAATCGAGCAGCAAAGATACGCTATGCACCCGAAGCCTCTAGGATCAAAACGTTTGCACGATGACCTCCTTCCTGTCCAATCACCAGTAGGAGAATGTGTAGAGCGGGGTTCTATTTTACAGATGCTGATGATCAAGTCCGTTGCTTATATTGCTCAGGATGTGTAAAAGGGTGGACAGCCTCAGATGATCCTTGGGAAGAACACACCAGATGGTTTCCAGAGTGTTTATTTATAATACACAGAAAGGATAGTCTTATATTAATGACATTCATTCTAAAACTCTTGATAATAGGAAATGTGTGAAAAAAACACAAGCGCAGAAAAAATAGAAATAAAGAAGGTAACAAACAAAACAGCACAGCAAAATATGAATTTGATTTGTCAAAGACTGGGTCATAGCGCTGAGATGATCAAAAAGGTAACTGCTAAAAAATAGTAAACCGTTTGATGACATCAGGGAAATGGTAGAAGCCTTATTTGATTCAGAATCAAACGATACCAACACTGTTAATGTAGAAAATACTAGTAGTCTCTGCGTTAGCGCTCTATGCAGTGAGATTGTCCCAAAGCAGAACGACAAGCACTTCAACATACAGAACGCGATGGAACAGAGTCTCAGCAGAAATACAAAGCAGGATGTTCAAATTAAGAGAGAAAAACTGCGAGCTTTGTTCCCGCAACCCATGTAGGACTTCCTTGTGGACGTTAGTTTATTGCAACTCGTGTAAAAGTGATGAAATGAAACAAATCTGTCAACCCAAACTACTCTGTAAAATGTTCATACTATAGATGTGGTGTCTCACTTACTGCAACTATTAAAATATATTTTGCTTAGAAGCTCGTTTTATATATTGTAAATCTTTGGCAATAGACTGTATTTTTCAACTATAATAATTTGCTTAACCTTTTTGAAATGATGTAGATTTTTGTCAATATTTTTGTTATATATCACTAGATATGTTAGGTGTGATTATTCTATTTAAAATACATCATACATGTATCTGTCTGGTTATGGATGTCTGTTGCTGTCTCTTTTGTATTCGTCTGCTCACACTATACTACTAAAAATCAAAAATGTATGTAAAATATTACATTTTGATCTGAATTTGAAACCAAAACGATGCATCCAAAACAACGTCATCTTCAGTCATGTTATTTGATGTTTTGTTGTCGCCATCACTGCGTCTAGTAAACACTCTCAAAATGACATAAATTACCAATACCAACTAGTAAACACTCAAAACGTTGTAAGGTACCAATACCAAAAACGATAGGGTATAAACCTTTCCTCAATTTAAAAAAAACAAATTTTTAACAATTTAAAGTTTTTAAATTGTCTTTTTTAACGATTTTAAAACAAACGGTGTGGTCACAGCATCAGGTTCCGCCAGTGGAACTTCTGGAGAACTACAAGTTGGGTAGATGGGTAGCTCTTCCTTCAGAATGCTCGTGGCATCATGGAAGATCAGACATACGTACTCATCAAATCCACACTTCCATCCAACGACTGGGTGAGATGGTCAACAGATGTGTCGTCTATAAAACAAATGGATGAAGTGCTACTGCGAGAGCTGAGAGTGGGTCTTTGGGGTACCAAACCATGATCAGTTGATGGTGCACCGGTACTAGAATATGCGAGACGTGGCAATGACAATGTTGTTTGTCTGGCCATACACATTGCACTATCACTCACCTGGCTAAACGATAAGAGAGATGTAGATGGTAACACACTCATACATCTCACCACCCGGTACTGCACAGCTAAGGCGGTCGACTTGTTTTTGCGATGGGTGGCAACACCTGTGCAAAAAACTCGCTAGGTGACACTCCAGCTCATCTGGTATTCTCATGAGGAGGGGCTGCACTAGCATACTCACTGGTCGCACCCCTGTGCCCGTACGAAACGCATAATGTGCTTTATGTTGGAACAAACTCTTTTCTGCCATCCAGCGAGTGGGTTGATGTGAGAAACAGTGAGGGAGAAACACCCTTCCACGTTGGTGCAAAAAGCAAGAGTTGTGAGGGACTGGCTGCCATAGCCACCGCCCTGAGAGGTCTCCGGTTTACCATTGGTGTTCGACAACTACTCGCCGCCGGGCGATTGTCAGACGGTTTCACCTGCTGCCATGTAGCCGTTGCAAACAATGACGAACTCTGTCCAAAAATGATGTTAGAGTTAGGTGCTGACCCGATTGTGAGAGACTATTTTGGCAGGGATGTCGAGTGTTTAGCGCGGGACCTCGTACGAGAAAATCTCTACCATCTTTTTGAAAACGATGAGGGATACTTCAGCAAATAGTATCGTCATTTTCTCAGGAAAACCAATGGCATTGGTCAAATTTTTTGTTAGCACTTTACCAACTCACTTGTATAAAAAATACCACGTATTTACCCTGTTACACACACGCAAAATGAGCGAGACTAAACAACAAACATACAAAGGAGTGGAAAGGAAAAAACCCAGTGGGTGAGTGGTCATCGTTTTCATTTGTATTTTCAAAAGTCATCGTTTTTTGCACAGTGAATTGAGTCACACTTATGTCTAATGTGACCTTTAACCATCGTTTTAGTATCATAATTAAACCAGAAGGTCTCTCTACCTCCATGCGCACCATTCTTGTAAACCTACAATAAACGATACTTCTTTTTCACCCAACACCTCAACGTTTGTCATTTCTTTTTTGTTTTTTAGGTCTGGAGAAGAAAATGAGGAGTGTCAAGAAAAAGTTAAAGCAGAAGAGATCACCTACTTAATGTAAGCCGTGTCAGCACTGTCATCGTTTGAGCTCTCAGAGTAAAGCGCATGCTACCCTCATCCACTGGTGTAGTAATAGCCTAGACTACCTAAACTAGTTTAGACAGAAATAATGTTCATATTTCAATGCAAGTAAAAACAAATCTACATCAAACTTAAAATAAACGCTCGATATTGTAAGCAAAGAATATTTAGCACCACAGTGCACCCTCGGCTATTTGACTCTTAACTCTGGCAACGTCTGCATAGTCATACGGTGATTGAGATCGTTTTCCATCATGGTGTCTGTTGTTTGAGTTGAACGTGTTTTTTTTATCATTTTAGCGTATGCCTAACCCTTGAAGAGGAAGAAGAGGAAGATAGTTGGGTGGACGAAAACGGGTTTGAACGTAATTATGACACGTTTGCCCCCAGTGACCTGGACCCTATAAAACCGTGCGACCCTGCCTGTGGCTACAAGATGTCAAAATACGTCTACTGTAAACATAGTAGAAGAGCATGTCTGCAGTGTGGGTACATCCTCAATAAGGGGCGATGGTGTACCGACTACGGTAATGCATGTCGAAACCCACTACCATAACTGTTAGCTGTATCAAGTCTGTCACTGTTTTTGTTTTTTTCAAAAACAAGTCTTACCGTTGTTCATCATTGTATTAAAATCTCTAATCTGTTTCTGTTTTGCTTTATCACTCCATGTTTAATCTGTTAAGGTAATCATTTGTTATTTATTTTTTTGGCTTTGATGTTTTTTTTTATCCAACTTGGATGATGTTAATTTATTAACTCAGACACATTTTATTCGTTAGGACATGTTTTTTGTTTATCCTTGCTTTATGCAATATTTTGTTAACCAATAAACGTTATCACTACTTTGTTCAAAATGTTACCACTTACGTACAGCAAACAAAAAATAGTCATACAAGTACAACTCGGTGCTAATTACATTAGTTTCCTAAACCCTGTCATCACCTCAAAAGATAATTGTAGGTGATGACAGGTTATCTTTTGACAGGTTACCCACATATTAGTGGGTACCAGATACATAATCTGGTACCCACTAATATGTGGTACCAGATTATGTATCACATAATATGGTACCATTATTATGTCACCCATTAACTGTCACCCACCTTTAATGTTTATCATTGAACGGACTCCAACTGTTGTTGGTTTTCTTATCTCAAAACTGTACCATTGTAACTGTCACTGTTTTGGGTGTTATAAACTACCAACGTTTTGTAACAGTCAAGACGTTGGTATCATTGTAGCTGCCAGCATTTTGTTGCATCAGACTAGTGATACCCATCGTTTGGTTACTACCAATGTTGTTGTCGGCCACCAAGCACCTCCCCAAATGACAGACAAAAGGTCTGCTTGGACGGTCTCCTATGCCGTTCTCCGGATGTATCCTATTCCAAAGCGTTCTCATCTCTCACGCGCAAACTCTGGATGCCACTGACACACCACCGGACACACGTCATTATAAACTACCAACGTTTTGCAACAGCCAAAACGTTGGTATCATTGTAACTGCCAACGTTTTGTTGCATCAAACTGGTGATACCCGTCATTAGGTTACTATCGTTCATTGTAACTGCCAACATTGTGCCAATCATTAGGCTACTACCAACATTGTCGTCGGCCACCAAGCATCCCCCAAACGATAGCCAAAAGGTATGGTTGGACGGTCCCCTAGACCGTTCTCCGGATAGTATCCAAGTCTAGAGCGTTCTCATCTCTCGCGCTGACTCTGGACGCCTCCGACACTCCGCCGGACGCACGGGTCGCCACCGTAGTTTCTTGTGGTCGAATTGGCAGGGCGCTGTCATGTCACCCCTCCCCTCAGGGGGCGCGCCGTTCGAGCGCACGGCGCGGCGTCGGCGAGTGCGTGGGGAGAGCCTTTCCCAGGAGTTGTGGCGCGCTTTCGAGTGTTCTGTGGAAAAACATCACATGGTACTCTTTCGGCATTCCGTAACCAAGGAAATGGGTGTTTATGTAACGAATATTGTGATTGGTGGGTGAGATTTGTGGTCGTTAGGGACGCTTTCGCGGTTGCTATGGGAATCCAAAGCGAGGCTTGGTTACTGTTTCAGGAATTGTGAGGAACGGAAGTGAAAAATGGCTCTAAGCCAATTAGAAGGCCGGTTTACGTCGTTTTGACGGACTCTAACGTTTTTCGAGCTTCACCTCAATGTTCCTCATTTTCCTCGTCTTCTGATTGGCTTAGAGCTTGTTAGGAGCTCTGTGATTGGCTGAAATTCCGGGAGAGGGGGTACCGATCTGCTCACCCTATACTACTATGGTGTGTCCACCTATAACATTTCACTGTAAAATGGTGAATGCAATTACCGCATTTATATCATTTATTATTTGTTTAGTTTTTTTGTAGTATAATCGTATGTATGGTAATATGATATTTCTGTAAACATTACTTCCCTACTGTTGCTTACTTATTTGTTCATGGTCTCTTTTTTGGTACAATAATGTCTATCTTGTAAAGCAAACGATGTGTACTAATTCTTAGTATTTATGTGTTTGTATATGCTTAGTCGCTTTTATGGTTTCGCTATTATAATTTTATAATGTTTCTGTTCGTATAGAGCTTATTCGCTTTGTAACGAACTATCCCACAATATTAATTTGCAAAATCAAAATAAACGATTGTACATAACACTCAAGTATTTATTTGTCGTGCGGTTACTTCTCGCCTCTGTACGACATAACAAAAAAGTACTATATCAGAGTAGGACCACCCCACAACGTTCAGTCTGTCTCGCAAAAAGTGATGGAGAGGACGTTCGGTCAGAGACACAATCTTCAGACTGCACACCGTAGTTTGGCCGATGAGAGATTGGTGGTTCTACCACTTTTCCCTTTGTCGGGGACGGCATTTTGCAATCCTTCCCAGTGTAAACTCCACTCTTGTCGTTTTTTGGTTGTTCACGCAGTTTCCGTCTATGGTTGTATAGTCTAATCAGTTGTTCATTCATTGTTCGTCTAAGGGTGTAGTCTGGTCGATGTCAGAATTGTCATTCCTTGTTAAGTCTATTAGCTAGATGAGCATCGTGCAATGCTTCTACAGAGCGGGATTGTCACAGCTGTCTGTGGTGATAGGAAGAAAGAACTGTCAATGTCTAGAAGTGTTGCATCCATTTCTCAACATTTGGTAAGTATGGGTTCACAGGTAGTTATGTGTGAGCAAACATCCGTCGTTTTCAAACCCACATCGGTCAAATCGAGTACGCGATCGCTACAAAATAGTGTCTCAAATCTTATGAAAGAAAAAACTGCAAAAGAATCTAAGAGGTCTTTTTCTGGAAAAACGATATAAGCTACCAAAACGATCGTGCACTATTTCAGGAAAAACGATGTAAGCTACCGAACGATTGTGTAAATGATGTTCCCAAAACAACGTCCATCCAAAACGATGGTGAACGTTGAATGACAAAGAACTTTTCAATCATTCAAAACGACGTCATCTCTAACTAGCAAAACGATGGTGTATCATAGTAGCGTTTGTTTTTTCTTGCTGTCATAACAATCACGCGATGCGTAATAAATTAATCAACAGAGGAGCGTTGCGACTCGTGAGCCAAAACGACGCCACCGAAACGATGTAGGGTGGCTCGGCGGTTTTTCAATCGTCGACAGTTGAAGAGGACGATGGGGACGGCGCTTAGAGGGTCGGGCGTTAGGAGGGTCGGGCGTTCGGAGGGTCGGGCGTTCGGAGGGTCGGGGGTTCGGGGGGTGGGGCGGTCGGGGGGTCGGGCGTGGGGGGGGTGGGGCGGTCGGGGGG
>JAOQGN010240866.1:0-17095 GCA_027564295.1 Himantozoum antarcticum | reverse complement strand
AAAAGGCAAGTGGGCCAAATTTGGCCCACGGACCATAGTTTGAGCACCCCTGCTTTAGGAAGTGTCTCTGTAGACTCGATATTCTGGTAAAGTATTTTTCACACTGTTCACAATCAAATCTTCCATCCTCTCCTCTTTCATTTGGAACAGTTAAGGGATCCTTTGGCTCCACGATTTTGCGCATGTTCGCTCGATGATTATTGAGATCTCCTCGTCAAGTAAACGATTCTCCACAGATGTTGCAAAGGTGAAGTCTTTCCGTATAGGCTGAAAAACCGTGTTGCTCCACTCTGTTCCTCTCTAGCCCATGATAATGTTTATACTGTATCTGACACTCGAGACATGCTAACCATCTTGACATTGGTTTATTAACTCATCCATTATCATTACCATCATTAGTATTATCCATGTCCCCCAAACTAAAAAAGTAAAAAAAGAGGTGATTAAGAAGCGTCGATGATAGCACTTCACCATCGATGGTAGCACTGCACCATCGATAGAAGCACTTCACCATCGATGTTAGCACACCTCCATCGATGGAAGCACTACACCATCAATGGTGACACTTTACCATTGATGTTAACACTACACCATTGATGTTAGCACTACACCATTGATGGTGGCACTTCACCATTGATGATAGCAATTCACCATCGATGGTGGCAATACACCATCGATGGTAGCAATGCACCATCGATAGAAGCACTACTCCATTGATGGTGACACTTCACCATCGATGATAGCAATTCACCATCGATGGTAGCACTGCACCATCACTGGTAGCACAGCACCATCGAAGTTAACATTTCACAAATCATCATCATCCTTGTCAATGTTAGCGAGAACAGCATTCTAGTCTTCTTTTAAATATTTTTGGTATTGCACAAAAAGTTTAGATCTATTTTTTTAAATTTGAGGCATCATAAATAATGTGAACTCGTGTACAATATCAATTACTTTTTACCTTTGACGTAGTAGCTATCGCTGGACACAATCTTCCGTTGATATGTAGCAAAGAGTTCCACTTGATAATTCTATGCTGATCTATCCTCAGCTCACTGCACAGTATCCATTTCTCAAATGAATCTACACAGTTCAAACTTTTATTAATTACTTCGGTTCACAACTTAAGCGATTCGATTTGTTTATTTGCATCACAAGCTCCTACCCCTTAAAACCATAATTAACCTTGATGAAAAAGCACAAATCCAACACGTTGTGTTATGCAACCTTCGATCAAAATCATCAGTAACACGATGTTGTCTTCTTTGATGAAAAAGCACAAGTTAATACACTATCTAACCTTTGTTCAGGGTCACCAGTATCACAATTTTGCCATCTTTGATATTGTGCATTGTCTGAGTTACGATTAAAAAGCTCAAATTAATATTTTTAGCTCATTTAATGTAGCTCTATATCACCTTCGATAAGGCTCACCACCATGAATTCGCCATCTGAGATATCTCATTTTGATACTTTTGAATGTCATGTTCCGTCACCATTGAAGTTATGCACTGTCAGAATTATCTTATTTTGACACCCTCAAAGTTACACTGAAGCAACAATCTCGCCCTTTGCCACTACCAACCAAAGAATTTAATATTGATGTATAATTGTTTGTTTCTTGATTATTACATTAGGCATAAGAGATAACATAATTAATAAACGTAGTATGTCAACTCAGGAGTAATAAATTGGATTAGAAGTAGCAAATGTCAAATTTACACAACTCGTTTAGGCAAGTTCAGGCAAGCATCAGTTGCAAATAAGCTTAGTATATCAATTCAGGAGTAATAAAAGAGAAATTGACAAATATGTACATCGGATCAGGTAGGCTTAGGTTAGTAGTAGTAAATAAACATAATAGAATGGAGGCAAGTTCAGGCAAGCATCAGTTTCAAACAAGCTTAGTATGTCAATTCAGGAGTAGTAAAAAAGAAAATGACAAATATATACAATGGATTAGGTAGGCTTAGGATGGTAGTAGTAATAGCAGTAGTAAATAAACATAATAGAATGGATTAGAAATAGCCAATGTCAAATTTTTTACAACACGTTTAGGCAACTTCTGGCAAGCATCAGTTGCGTACCATCATTCCAGGCTTGACGTAAGCCTTCCCCGCCTCAACCTCTTCCTCTTTGGTGGCAATTGAATCCATTCCCAAAAACAAAATGTCATGGAAAGGTTTATTCGTTGAGCTAGTTTTTAGCCCTTTGTGCAACATTACACCGGGAATGTTGCTTCTGATTTCCATTGTCAGTCTAGCGGGAAGAAACACATCTCCGATGCACGTTTTGCCGTGAACACTCATCTCATAGGAGGCTATTGTTATACGGAATTCGACACCTTCATCAGTTTTGTTTTTCATATATCTCAGACTGGGCATTATAAACACTGTGCCTTCGTTGAACTTGGTGAGGGAGTCGATTTTGAACATCGCGTCAAGCTCTTCATTAGTCTTCTTTCTAAGCTGGTTGGGTGCTCTCTAACCATCTTGCACTCCTCGTCAATACAAAACTTCCCTCGACGGACTTGAGGTCGTGGCAGAACATGTTCTTTGAGGTTTTGACCATGCCCATGCAGACGGCTATTTTAGGCAGATTAGCTTTGCTAAAGTCGTGTTGTTCAAGGAATCTATGGGGCACCATCATCTTTCCTCTCTCCTTACACCGTTAACCACAGACCAGTATGTCAACAATCACCTCACTCCATGAACCGCCTCCTTCTCTTCAGCCTCGATGATCTCCATCACGGTGTATGGATCCAAAGATGAGAGGGACTTGTACTCATCCATACTGACAAGATCCTCAGTATCCAACCTCCTACAGCAGAAAGACCAAATAATCGCGTTAGCATCACAAGTTTAATGGATAAAAATATCAACGAAGTATTAAATTGCTTCTTAGCACCATCGACAACTTAATAGTATTGCTTTCAGTGTTTGCTTAGTTCCATCGATGGAGTGACAGATGGTCAACAACAACAGCATCAATGTCATAGATTAAGTCGCAGAACATTACTTGACACCATCAATGTATTAGAAAGGGTGTTAATGCTATGTAACTTCATCGATGGAAGAGTTAATAATAGTTGTTGGACACTATTGATGACACAGTCTACCATCGATGGTAGCACTATACCATCGATGCCAGCATGGTACCATCGATGGTAACACTGTACCATCGATGGTATGGCTGCACCATAGATGACTAACAAATTGCAAACATTTAACTAAATCGATTTAATAGTTCTTACCCCGCTCTCACGGCTACTTCTCGTAGATTAGTCAACTCATCCGCCATCTTTCACTTCTTGGCTTCGGAAGTTGATGTGATTGGAGTTTTTGGTGATTTTACAACCATAATCAGCTTAGGTGGAGTGTCCGGAACATTTTGCCCCTCCCCAAAAGAATCGATGAAAGCATCAATCTCGAGTGGTAGGATGGGTTGTCTCTGTTCAATCACTTGAATGTCCTCATCTGTAGGCATTGGAAAAGGTGGTGGCGGTGTTTTCATCCTCAAGTCTCTTTGTGTCTTGGCAGCTTAGGCGCCAAAGAAAAATACTAGAGAATACAGTTTGGCAAATTGCAGCTAAGCTATAAACTTCAGTGAGCAAAATTGTCTCTTTTATTCTAGTCTTCCACATTTAACCTCTCTAGTGCGTATTCACCCAATCAGTGGTGACTACAATGTTCAGCGAGCTCATTCATTCGTCAATTGTGCTAAGTCTATATCTTACTGTCCGGCCCACTCTATCAGTTAGTGTCTGGATCTCAATGTGCAAGGAAGGGTATTTGCTCATCTCTACATCATGGGGTATGTTAATATTTCTATTTTAATTTTATATCTTTTTCTTTTTTTGTGGTGAGGATGGATATTTTGAGTCTTACTTGCAGAAAGGGTGAGGAAATATTATCTTTTCGAGATCTAGGCGATATACCATCGATGGTGGTAGCCTAGCATCGATGGCAACAGTCTACCATCTATGTTAACAGTGTACCATTGATGGTACCACCACCACCATCGATGGCGACAGTCTACCATCGATGGTGGCAATGTTCCATCTATGCCAGCACAGTACCATCGATGGTGGCAGTGTACCATCTATGGTAACACTGTACCTTCGATGGCAGGAGTGTGCCATCTATGGTAGGAGTGTACCATCGATGGTTGGAGTGTACCTTCAATGGCATCAGTCTTCCATCTATGGCAACACTGTACCATCGACGGTAGGAGTGTACCATCGATGGTAGGAGTGGATCATCGATGGCAACATCTACTGTCGATGCCCGGCCCAGTCCTGGCATCTAACAGGTGCTCGGCGGGCTCAGGGGTTACAAACCCTAGCCTCAGAAACCGACAACAACCATCCCACACCACCACCACTAAGGCTACGGTGCTTACTAGATTCAGAACCTCTATTCCAACACAGACCGCCGCCCCAACCATACCAACCCACAACACAGATTTCAGTAAAAACACAGGCTACACGGATCCCGCACTTCCGGGTGCACCAGAACATCAGACTAAGAACCTCAAAATTCATCAGGACGAGATGTACCCCCAAAAACCCACAACATTATAAAGAACACTGGCTAACATTCTCCTGCACCAGCTAGCAGTTTAGCCAATAATCTCAAAACCTTAGTACTAAGGTCGTGACGTACCCTACATATTCATACCCCCACCCGCAATCTACTACGATGCAACCCTAAGGCTACAATGTCCTCACCCTCAGTGCAAAAAGGACCTCAAATGTCCCACTTATTACTACTAACATTAATTGTTTTTTGACATTAATGTCAAAAATTAATAATTTTTGACATTATTCATTCGATCTTCAATATGACGACTTTTGATGAATCATTTCAACCCTATATTATGTATAATTTTCAATTGATTACGTTATTATTAGCTACGTATATTTTTCAAAGTATATAGTTGTTGTCATTATCATTACAATTATATAGACCGAGGACAGACTGTATTTACATGTACTTGCACTTTGTAATAGAATAGAAACATAACGACACTGGTGAATGAGGTTTGGAGTGGTGAGCATAATGTGGGCGGTGGACATCTTGTGGGCGGTGGGCATCTTGTGGGTGGTGGGCATTTTGTGGCGGTGTGCATATTGTGGGCATCTTGAGCGCGGTGTACATTTTGAGCGCGGTGTACATATCTGATCCTGTGTAACTATGTTAGCAAAGTAGCAAGTTTTGATGCCTCCCTATACAGGGATGCAGCACGAGTCATTACCTGGTCATGACTATATCTTGAGTCACAGGTCTGCTATTGCACCAAGAGCCTGTTAACCATATGCTAGCTTTGGCACGGGCACCTGACCAATCACGTGACTGTAGGAACTATTCTAGAGCAGTAGCTGTTCCTGTTTATCACTACAAAAAGGAAATAGACAACTTTTGTGCCAAAAATTAAGTAAATGCAATTGATTAGGGGTATAACTGTGAATGAAGGTTTCAAGTACAGAAAATAATTAACAACCAATACAGTGTTGATAGTGACAATTGAGAATTTTTGCCAAAATCAAGTATACAAATGTACAAAATAATTCATTATATAACCTGTCAATAAAGTTTTAAGTACACAAATAATCAATACACTCTGTTGATAGCCCCACAGTTTATTGCAGCGCATAATTATATGAGACAATCAATATAATTATAACACGGACTTATAAATTAATTTGTTATAAATTATAACACGGACGGCCATAACTTATGGCAAATGATAGTTTAACTAATGTCAATATCCATTGGACCATTTACGTATATTGATTCGTTTGATATGAATGATAACAGAATTCTGAGAAATAGGAACAACTTTCTAATTTCATTCATTGATTGCTATCAATGGCACCATTGGCTGGTCCATATACCCTGGATATTGCTGTGTCAACAGCTGAAATAACTATAATAATATAATGCTGGACAGGTCTAGTGTTGTCAAAGGTAATCCAATCCATAGCACTGGCTTATTGAGAGAACCCACTACCTATTATAGCGTAATATTATTATTAGTATGACAGGCTTGGAGGAAACTCCTTCTATGGCACGACAACCTGCAGGTCACCTTCCAGTCTTAAGCTGAGTTTAGATCAGCTAGGCATTTGGTTTGGCAAGCGTCTTGGCTAATACGAGTCATTCTCGAGGCAAAACGGGAGACGGATTTTGCTTCTTCTTGCTCTTTACACAGCCAGGCAAGACAATAGTTTTCAGATATTACATCTGGGTTTGGATTAATTGTTATCACTGTTCAAATGCACGGCCATTGCAGTTTCTGGATACAGATAAGGCCGTAGATGCCGCCTATAAACAATCAGAATAAAAAAATTCTCAAATTGATGAATAGAAATAAAAAACTATAATATTTGAACCTAATTTTAAATATTATAATGTTTTGATCCTTTTTCCGAAAGCGAAACTGACGGAAACGGTGATTGCGGAGGCCCGCCAGTGACAGATTCAATATAGTATTATTTTAAAAGGAAGTAACTAAACGATCTCCATTATGATAGTCTTGCCATCTTTTTGAGATGAGCAAAAAGATGGCCTGAACCCAACATGGCTGGATTGCCTTGTTTCTGTCTCCGGCATGCCTTCCGGGATGCCTTCCAGCTTGCCTTCGTCTCCGTCTAGCCTTTTCCACTACTCGCATTTTGCCAAAGCCAAGCCTATTGGCAAGCCTATTGCCAAGCCTAGCTAGTCTAAACTCAACTTTATGTAATAATTGTTCAATTGTTCATTATGGTTCTTTCACATTGACCGAAAATCTGATAATATATCCCGATGGCCCTGACGGCTGGTTTTCAGTAGTGTGTGGAAGAAAATCTGTTCGGAAGGTTATCCCGAAAGGCTATTAGGACCATCGACAAAGAATGAACATGTTCATTATTTCCCATCAGAGGTGTTCAGGTAGATGGCGAGCTATAAGAGAGGCGTGTTTATGAATCATGTAGCAAACTTACTCGTTGCGACGCCTGCGCAATAGCGTACCTCTGCAATAGCGTACCTATGCAATAGCATACCTATGCAATAGCGTACCTATGCAATAGCGTACCTATGCAATCGCATACCTATACAGTAGCATAACTATGCAGTTTCGCTTCATGCAAACATGGAGAAGTTGTTATTCAGAAGAAATTTTAAGTACTTATTTATTTATTACTTTGAAAGTTTCATCGCTATAGGTTATAGTGCAACCATAATCTACAGACAGTTTTACAATTAAGTTTATTGTGTTGCATGCATTTCCAAATACATATTAGGCCATATCACATAGGAATCGACAATTTACAAATAGAGAATAATCGGTCGGCAGGCAAGCCTGTCAGTACAGTGTGAAAGCAAGCCATTTATGAGCATAGCCTAGTGAATCCTTCCAAAAAAAATGTTCAGGAAGACAATTTTCGGGCAATGTGAAAGCACCATAAGAGTTCAGGTTGTGATATGGACTATTCTATAAGGTGCTTCTTATGGGAGGTTCATGAATAGTTTAAACAATTGTTTATGGGAGGTCTAATAAATAGTTTATCTATGATGGCACCTCTACAACTAGACGGTAGCTGTTCCCATGGTATAGTTGGTAGACAAGGCTTTCGGTCTGTGAGTGGCAGTCAAAATTAAATAGTGATAGTTATGAAACTCTTTGAGGGGGCACACACACATGGCCATATCAAGGGTCAATCTCACAATTTTCCCTATTGTCATTTCAAGTTATTAATCTTAAAACAATAGGACTTTAGATAATAAAATGCAAGCACAGTAACAAAAAATAAATAAAGATATTCATGGGCAATTGCTTATGGGAGGCCTTATTTACGCAATTCATTTGTGATGGTAACTTTACAATCAAGATTAGCAGCTTTGCTAGTCATATTATATTGCTAGATCTTTTCTTCTGTTGGTGGTTTGGGCTTTGCAGTGCCTGCGGGTATGCTCAGGATGTTAGAAATATCACTCATGTCCAAGTCATCTATGTCCATCATCTCTTTAAGAGAAACTTCTGACTTTATATTTACGTCTTTTAATTTAACAGTTGAAGATGGTGAAACGATCGGCTTGATGTTGACTGATTCAATGCGCTCTGGTTGATTTATTGGTGGCATTGTACCATATGGATCATCTGCAGGGTAAATGCAATCCCAGAGACTTTTTAGCCGACTGAAGGGCCCCTCATCTTTTTTCTGATCAAAAGCGCCTTTTGTAGAAGTCGAAACACTTTGATTTTCTTGCATTGGAGTTTCGAGCATTTGACTACGCATTGTGAGCGTTGATGTTTGGAAATGGGCAAAATTTTTTGTATAGTAACGACTCGAAGGTGGCTTTATTTCTGTAGCCGGGTCACTTTGCCATGTGCTGTCTAGTTGCCCAGTTGTTGGTACTGAAAGGTCGAGAATAGCGCTGGCATTTTCTGTATGTGGAAAAGCATTCCGTGTGTAAGACTCAACCTGCTTGGTATACGCTGCCGGAGAAATGTTGCTTGCATTCAAAGAGTAATCAACTGGAAATGCAGCAGTGGTCATGGCTAACTGGTAGTAACCTGGTGGATCATAGCTCATCTTATATGGCAACTCGGGCATGTAGGAGTATCCTGTAGGGATCTGTAAGGAATCAGACATCATACATTACTGGTCGAATAGCTAGTGGTCGGAGGGAGCGTAAGTTTATCCATATTATATATAATTAGGAAGGTGCATTTCATGCATTGTACACTACAAATCATGCTCGCATCAACTGGCGTCTATTCAGCAGCTAAATTGGAAAAATGAGTTCTTTGCTGCTACTTTGCCATTTTCACCCTTTTAAAAATACCGCTGCTCTGATATTTTTTTTCGTTACCCCAGGATTACAAATCATCGAATTCTTCATTTTTCTAACTCTGTGCAGCAGTGTTACAGATTGTGTTGAGGGCATTCTTCTAGCACAAGTTAATAACAAAGATTTTCTGCTCAAATACTACATTTTTAATGACGCAAAATAGATCCTTTAAAAAACATAGGGTTACCATCTAATTATGTACTTACAATAAACTAGAAAATATACCACTAATCTGTATACACAGCAGATGGAAATTTACCAATTTTTTTATTTATTCTTGCTGGTTTCATGTTTCAAAAATTTAAAAACATGTTGCAAGACTTGAAAATTCATTGTTTGAACTTCGTATTATGTCTAGAGTACTATTTCAATAAGAGTGCCCACGACAAGACAAAAGATTTGCAAACAGTAAAACTAATTAGACTAAGTACCTGTTTAGAAGCTGAAATGATTTCCTGACTAATCGAAGGTATGTAGATGTCACAGTCGGGTACAATCAGTCGTTGACCTATTGTTGTGTCTTGTATAGCCTGCATGCTGTACGGATTGTAGGGTGGGGGTAGAGCTGGTTGTTGTTGTTGCTGCTGATAAATGTTTGTTGAATGTTGCTGGTAGTGCTGGGCCAACCCAACTTTAGGCGTACCTTCAAATATACACAAGTGAATATTTTTTGTTATGGTTTTGTATTGTTTTATTTTGTTTTGCTCTATTTTCATCAAATACATGTATAATCACAAACGATATGTTTATTTGGATTATTCATGGAAAAGAATAAGAGAAAAATAATAGTATAAGATTAAAAGACTAATAATCCCGGATGTTTATGACGAGGGCTTCATGCGCAGTAGCTAGGATAGTGGAGAGAAGGCACGGTAATGTACTTTGATCAATGATCAATGTACTTTGATCATGTTCTGATATTATAGGAGGTTGGTCCTTCAATTGTTTGATTTCTATTATGGTTTATCGAATTATGGTATAAGTCAAACTACGAAATAAAGAAAAAATCCGGGGCAAAACTTGACCGAAAGTTCAGGAGCTAATGAGTCTGCTAATAATTTTGCAGCAACTTTATATCAAATACATTCTATTTTCCCACTCGGTTTTCGCTAACATTTCATATCAGTTCGGCTGTTGTAACGTATGGGATGCAATGCGTGGTAGGAGAATTTCTCAGAGAGTCACTCTCTGTGGTTTTATGAACAGGCAAAATACCAGAGGCTGCACGGGTTTCCTTGACTAGCTTAGTTATCGGATTACCACCAATAATATTACGATAGCATATGGCATACCATAGGCATATAGAATAGTAACCAGGCCAGGGCCAATTTAATATGACAGGATCTTGCAACCACAAGACTCAACCCAAAGTTAGACAAAAGTAAAGTGCTAATAAATATTGTTACATCTGGAAATATTTATTCGTTTTATTCAATAACACCCAACATCAAAGCATAGCATGCCTATTCTCTTTTAAATTTAATGCGAGTTCAGAAGGGTAAGTATTAAGTAGAGGGCCTATCTATTGGTTTTGGTTTTCCATGGGATAGAACTCATATCACTGATCATGACACCAGGAAATTTCATGATCACTCTTCCTTATGACATAGTGAACTAAACTATAATAATAGACATGATGCAAAAGTATAGAAAGTTGTGCTGGTAATAGCTTCATACCTGTATATTTACATGTATTATTTGATGCCAGCCTCATATTATGTGCGTTAGCCAACCTTAGCCGTGTGTGATTACTTATTGCACCAGTCACCTTCTTGTTTGGAGCCTGAAATTATATTGGTCAGTGAATTAATTCAGCCATTATTATTCTGTACCAATTATATATACATGTAGTCATGTATATAAATAGGCTACATTTTATGCCATGAGTTGGAGTGGGTGATTTATGCCTCGGGACTTTCAAAGTGATGTTTTCACACTAAAGGATGGTAGCTCCAGAACTGGTCTAAGGTAAGATATGTATTGATGTATTTATTCAATTCCATTTTATCCACATCAGTCTAATATATTATGCATACTATTGCATATGCAGTATGCACAATTCCATCCTAGACCGAAAATTTCCAGAAGAGCTTTCTGGATAGGTATAGTGGGCAAGTAAAACTAGATCTCCAGCAAACAGCTAAAAGTATTGTGAACTATGATGCTCGAAACTCTACTGCTATAATAACTATTAATTTGTCTTCTACTAGGCTACACGCCAGCTTTGCGCTAGCTTTGCGCTCATGACTATAGCTGATGGCATGACAGTTCATCCTTTACCACAACTTATGGTGCAACGAATACAAGCGGATGACAACCATGGGGTATGCTAAAATGATGGTACCCGCAGCATCTCTGTTGCCACATTTTGCAAATAACATTATTCAGTGAAACATTCAAAGCGAACAAGCAAACAAGCTGGCAGTGATAGTAGCATTGTGAAATTAGCTGTACCAATAATATGGTAGCTAGTCGGATGGACTCGAGTGAAAATGCCTGCTTGCTAAGTACTAAACAGTTCTACTAGATAATTGTGGATAATTGATAAATAATAATAATAATAATAATAATAATTATTATTATCATTATAATTAATATTATTAATAATAATAATAATTGATAATGCAATCCTTAATTTTGAGATGGCACTTTGAACATGTTTATATTTAATTCAAACATAAGTTACAAACTGGTCAAAGTTTAAAAAATAAAATTCTGGTGGTAATGAACGTGTTAAGGCACCACTTGAAATCCATCATTATGTAGATGGTTCGAATTTGCGGCTGGTTGTGCTGGTGCTTGTTTCATGGCATATGAATTGAGGAGCATGAAATGCCATCACTTTTATTCCAATTATTTCTCAAGGTTGGCATGCTTCAAGAAATCCATGCACATGGTCAACAATGTACATGTATTTGTAATATTATTAGTGGGGAATGAGAAGCATAATAAATAAATACAATAAATAACTTTATAAGCGACGCATACTTGTAGTGCATATTAAATTACAAATACATATAGTTGAAAATGATTTTTGTGATATTACACTAAGATTATAATTTCAATGTATAAGTTTGTGTGTAATATTAGTTTTAAATGGGAAGATTATTTTAATTTATAATATTATGATTAGTACGCACATTCCTGATTCCAGATTTTGTATTATATTTAATTATATGTACCCTAATATAAGCTTTCCTTTTCTCAGAACTAAGCTTCAGTTCAGGTTTAGGATGGTCGTGGTATCCTTTACCCATAAAGAACACTTTATCTCCGTGATGTCTCCAGAAATGTGTAACAGGATACCCACTGTGACCTTTGCACTGCTTCATTATCAGCACCCCACCACATGAGTTGGGGCATTTTCTCCCTGCAACATAAAACAGTCATGTTTTACTAGATGTTGAGAATAGCAATCATAGTTCTATAGCATAATTATGTTGTTTACCACTGTAGTAAAAGTTTGATACACAATTAAAAAATAAACAAATTGAACTGCGAGAATATTTTGGGCTTCATTTGGTGTAGCGATATTGTCTCATTTCTGCCGTTCTCTCTTTTATGACTCCTCGTACCTCATACTGCTGCAAATGTGGTATTCAATAACCAGGGCACCAAAAGTAGTTGCTTTTTAAATGCAGCGGACACTACCAACCATACCAAGAGTGTGTTGGAATATCAATAAAAAAAAACACTGGCAAAAATAATATAATGTGTAATTAGTAATATAATATTTATGTATTGGTATCTCTATATTCCAAAATGTGATTATAAAATAGTTTTATACGCAAAGACAGTCATAAATGTATATACAAGGTTAGAAACCTGTAATGTACACTATGTACAGAAAAAGCTTGACCTTCCCTTTTGGTGTTCTATTTTATAAAAAAACTTTTGATTGACAGCCTGTAATGTTGTTGCTCTTTTCATTTAAAGCTAGTAGTGGGATATTGGTGTATGTAGTTGCAAAGCTTTCAAATTCTATATTCCAAAGCTGAGCCAAATATATTCATTCGTTTGCATAGCTGTTTTTTTATTACAAGTACAGTTTAGATAATAATATTTGGTCCTAACACTCTCAAGTTTCTATAATTCAGTTATACTACTATGTATTTTTTGCTTGGAAATTTTTTATTTATTATTATTTTATTATATTTCATTAATATTGTATCAATTTCATAACCAAATGTTCTTTTATTTAATGTTTCGTCAATAATTGATAATCATTATTCCATAATTACCAATTTGTTTTCTCCGAGCTTTATCGCAGATAGCGGGTCTCACAGCCACTACATTGCCATCTGGTTTTCTGCAGTTTCTGTTACAAACAAGAACTCCAAGGCAAGATTTCTTCAATATATTGATGTTATGATTGTTGGTGTTCCTCATGGCCCACCCAGAGATGTGACGCCTAGCCTGAGTGTGCGAAGCTGAATAGACGTGTCCGCAGTTTCCAGACGGCCACATATTGAATGACTCAATTGTCAAAGATTGATGCTGAAAATAAAATAATTACAATATTTATGATATTGCGGTGGTATAATAAATATGTTACTGAGTTACAATTTTAGTGTTTTACACCAAATATTTTGATATATACATAGTACATGTATATATAAAGTTTGCTGAATATTGAAAGCCTGTAAATAAAATCATGGTATGAAAAAATAGCAGCTTGCAATAGGGCAGCCAGATAGCCAGAGACTATCACGATGTGCATGTACATAATATTTGCAATTATTCATTGCATTATTAAATTTTGATGATAATACTACTTGATAATGATTATAGTCTAACAGTGGCGTCATCTCTGTTCTCCAGCTCCAGCAGTCAATCTTTCAAAATGTAGTCAACATTTACCGCTATATTTTTCACCAAAGAGCAACAACAGAGATCCACCACATGTTGCAGAAATGGTAAGAAATTCTGAATGTAATAAATGACATAATATTTCATTAAATTTATTATTATTCATTGATTAGTTGAAAAATAGACGATGGGTTTGTTTTCATCATGGAGACCAATAATAAAATTACAGCTATACGACTCCCCATGTTCAACTTTTTATGAACTCTCTGCGACAGCAAATTACACTGACTGAAAATCCTCTACGAGAGAATCCAAAACCACCATAAATCATTCTATCAAGCGCTAAATCATCTATTTAGTGCTTTGAATACGATCTGCTACAGCTTATTGCATAACCGTTAATGAATAAAGCAGCAATCCATCGAATTAATTTTGATTTTATTTACCAGGTAGTCGACGATAGACATTTGTAAATTATAGTTGCTTGCTGTTGTAAAAATGGCAGCTTCCAAGGACAATTATTAAGTAATGATATCTCGGCAATCAATCAAATATAAAAATAAATTGTCATTGTGACAAAGTGCATACGTTGTATTCCATGACCCCCAAGTGGTGATTATCAAATAAAGTGGTAGTAGCATACAAGTTGATCTATTATAAGCGTTTTGTATCATCATTTCTCTTATATGGAGGTACCTTGTCCTTCAAGATGTACAACCTGCATAATTTTTCTCATATCTCATATGTGATATAAAACTACCATTAAAATAATTGAAATTAAATAATATAATTTATGCTGCGTTATGATAATATTTTATACTTACAGAATATTCATCAAGTTCTTTTAGGTCCCATATAAGCATTCTCTTATGCTTAAAACTCATTTTTTTCGATGAAGTTGACGTTACGTTATGCGAGCAAGCCTTGTCTGTATTTCAGAATGCAGTCACATGAGCAAATGATTTTACTGTTGCTCTACCCCCATATTTAGTAATATGCCAATCAAAGGAGCAGCTGAAATTGTGGGTGCCACATCACACCGTAGAGTGTGTCGTGCGTCAGACGTTTACACTGAAGTGGCATGGAAAATTCAATGCATCAATTGGTTATATATTTATTATGTATAGGTATGGGCCGTTGAATGATATGAGATCCTTAAGAGAATACTGGTCATATCAACATTGAGATGGTTAAATTGAAGTGTCATTTTTCAGATACATCTGTGCATGTTAGCACGTTTGTGAGTCTTGTTGCTCAAGTTTCATTTACAAAACAGACAAATTGACAGTACCAATTACCAATTAGGTAGTGTCATAGCTGGCCTTCTGAATATTTTATGGAAATTGTGGTTGTGGTAGCAATGGTAGTTTGTAACATGCTTGATTAGGGAGTGCTATTACACCACATTGAAAAACAGATGATATAATTATTTTGATTTTCTATCTTTATTTTAACTGTCAGATCGGCTAATATAGCTATTATGATACACACGTCTAGGCTCATATAACACAGCACACGCTTTGGTGGTCAAGTCTTTGTATGAGTGTTGATAAAATTATTATGCATTGTTCACCAAAGAGGCAGGTGGATTATTATATGGATGTTCAATGATATCATTTACCAAACATAATGAGATGCTAGCGCCTCTATTATCAATATATATCCACTCATTGCTATCTTTCATTTGTTGTGAAACGCTAATCAGCTGTTCTGTTTTTGTCTATTAAGTCAGATTCCAAAATTAGACAAGCATGAAAGATATATAAAACAGACAGTAGCTAGATCTGTGTACGTCAAACCTAGCCTGTTCCCGGCTTATTAGTGATATTGGACGCCGGCAGGGGAGGAGAGGGGCAGGAACAGGGCAGGGTACAGGGCAAAGGACAAGGCAGAGAGGAGCCGGTTACCACTGCCAGCCCCTCACATCGCAAAAGGCTGCGCCTCACCCACATCAGCATCACACTAGATGACAGTCCTATTGCAATTGTTTCTTAATTAAATGTCTTAATTTAATAGTTAAGTGACTTAAGAAATTTCTTAATTCTCAAATTATGTAATGGGAAACAAATGATAAGTTATATATTAGTTAAAGCCAGTATACTTTGTGGTCAATTCGACATTTGGGAGAATTAAAACATTACCGAGTATACTATTTAATCAAAACTCACCTAAAAGGCATTACAAATTTAAAATTGATTGTGTAGATGCTTTAATGCTCATTTTATAATTTAAATATTTTACTTTTTATTTGTTGCATGACTATTTAGATGCATGGAGGCTCTGTAAGTCACAACCATTACCATTATTTCCTATAAGCTGGCAGCCTTTGTAGACCAGGTTGAGCTATTATTATGGTTGTGATTATGGTTATGGGTTATGGTTACGAGATGATGGTTTGGTTGGAAATACAATTTTTCTCAACTGATCAACCTACATAAACGGGCGAGTGATGTGATCACCGTAACTTAAAATTGTCTTCAATAGTGCTGTATGAGTGGTTAGTGTATGGTTATAACCAATAATATCGAACGAACAAATTAGTAGAAGATAATAAGATATGTAAAGATGTAAGTGCTCATCACAGCAAGAGTATAAATAAAAATGTTACGCCACTTAGCAAATATAGAAAGCCAACATAATTTATATTTTGACATTCTAATTTTAGTATTTTATGCATCCCATTACAACCTGTTTGGTATCTGATTGAATTTGTCAATAACTTCTTTTCACCAGATTTTTTAGATAGCTTTCTAAAATAAAAAATGTTATAAAATCATCACAACAATATTATAATCTGGATCATTTAGTTCTTTGTTCAATTTTTGTGTGATATTTGTAGTCACATAATATGTGCATAATAATTATTATGACCACAACTAAGCTGTAAGCGATAGAAAATCAGAAGCTATAAAAGTTATGAAGCCACAACTGTAACAGGCAAATTATAATATAGCTGGCCACCAAACAGACAGCTATGGCTAATGGTCAGTGATACCGCCAACATTAATACATCAATCATTCTTTCTTCGGTGGTGCAACTTCACGTATATAACTCACTAAAGATATGAATGTAAGTTTTCAATATGTGCAACTCAAATTATCCGAGGACTGTTGCTGCGCTAGTACTTTTTCAAAATGGTGTTCCGAGAATGACCACCACGATAGTGACAGCCAGTCACCTTACTAGTGCCACTGCCACCCATGAGGTCATGTCCATGATCAGCCTAAAGGGCTAAATTGGGGCCAAATAAAATACATGATCTAGCCCTCCTTCCAGTGACCAATGGCAATGGGGAAAGGGACATTGGACGGTGTGGGGTAGGGAGCCTGCAGAACTAACTCCCCATTTTCATCCCACACCACCCATTCCCAGTGGTGTATTGGCAAATGAAACAGTGGGTAAACACCTGCCCGGCTAGGGTTCAAGGAGCTATTGAGCCTGGCAA
>JAOQGN010240755.1:0-10484 GCA_027564295.1 Himantozoum antarcticum | reverse complement strand
AATATATCAGTATATTTATTGTTGTCAACCTGTACTACCATTTGTAGCTGCTGGAGGCGTGCAGTCATCCAGCCGACTTGTTACTCACCCGTTAACCTATGATGATATCTATCAGATAAAGCATAATGTGACATATAACTTTACTGTGCAAGCTATGACTGTAAAAGGAGAAGGTGAACCATACTCCATCTCCTATGCAACTGGACCTAAGCCTGGTTAGTAGCACAACAAATTAAATTAATTTTGTAAAGCCACCTGGACACCAGGTCATTGAACGAGACTAAATATGGTTGTGTCCAACAAAAATCATTCAGTTGAACTTTCTCTGCTATGTTTTTCCAAAGAGGCGCTAGTTTTTGATGA
This sequence comes from Himantozoum antarcticum, assembly GCA_027564295.1. Classification (NCBI taxonomy): domain Eukaryota; kingdom Metazoa; phylum Bryozoa; class Gymnolaemata; order Cheilostomatida; family Bugulidae; genus Himantozoum; species Himantozoum antarcticum. The sequence continues at coordinate 10,121 of JAOQGN010240755.1, read as the reverse complement.
AATTTAACTCTTGACTTTTAATTTGGAATTATTACGTGATTGTTATGAGAAATTTCATAATCAACAACTTGTAATTTTTGAGATGAGAGATGTTCAAAATGTGGAAAACCTATGCCGCACCGCAAAAAAGTCTGTCACAAAAATTGCTGCACCACACTTTTAGACCTTTCAGGTGCTGCCACTCACAAAATTACAGTGTCACAGTCATGAAAATTGGCAGATATATAATTTTATGTGCTAACTTATGAAACCGTTTTCGCTCCTAAAATAAGGACTCTTTGAACTATGTAACACAAAAGTCAATGAATAATTTTCGTTGGAAGTCTGTATTGGCACTGATGTTGGATAATATATTGGTAATATTCCAACTATATTGGTCTCAGTCGAACACCGCATCTTCTTCTTCTACACTAAATGGGATGCAGCGTGTGTGTGTGTGTAGTGAAGTAGACATGTGTGTAGTGAGGTAGATGTGTGTGTAATGAGGTAGATATATTTGTAGTGAGGTAGATGTGTGTGTGTAGTGAGGTAGACGTGTGTAGTGAGGTACTTGTGCCACTCCATGTGTACCTTCACCTACTGTCCGGCATGCCAATGCTTAACGTGACCCACTATTCTTTAGTTCTCAACTCATAATATTCTCAAGTACTCTTTGTTTTAATCAGGTGCGCCCAGTGCTCCCTTGAAAGCTGAATATTCTGTCGAAGAGAATGGTATTATGATTAAATGGACCCCCGGACAAGCTGGGGTTAGCCCCATCAATGGCTATGTTATAGAAGGCCTGGATGATGGTACGTATAATTAGATATAATAATATCATGTGTATTGCATGGATCCATGGAGCATGTGATTGCATGGATCACAAGTCAGTAACATTTGAAGATGCGACGCAGAGAGTAGTCATCAGCGACCTTGCTGTAGACTGAAATTATGTTTTCAATTTTATTATAACCAGAAGTTTAGATATTACTTTGTCATTTGAATAATATTATAATATGTACGAAGATCAGGATGTGTACTCTATGAAACGACAACAATCGATAGTTAATTAATATTATGGTCGGCGTACTTGGCCACTCTCTTCGGGATTGTAGTTTTTTCAGCGTAGTGTAATTCCAGAGAATGGTTGGGCTTTTAGTTTGAAACGTCGCTGTACTTTCTAAAGATTGGCCAACTCAGATTTTGTAACATGGCTGCCTCAAAATAGAGCTGAGCTGCACTTGCCTCTACCACAAGCACATTGAACATAATTCTACCGGCAATGAACACACAAGAGGCATACTGTACATGTAGTTGTAACGTTTGTAGAGTGGAAGCTGGTGTTGAGGCGACTGGACAGCTCTGCAGAGAGGGTACTCTTACCAAGAGGGCTGTCGGAGGTGTCCTACAGCAGGTACAGGGTTAGCCTGTTCAATGGAAATGGGCTAGGAGAGGATAAGGAGGCGGATGAAGTCATCCCCTACTACAAGACCTGGTGGTTCTTAGTCATCTTAGCCTTAACGGCCCTTGTCATCATCATCACCATCCTGGCTGTTTTATGCTGTTATTGCTTCCGTATGCGAGGTACGTAAACTTACTGCCCTTCTGATGATAATATTTTCAGCATTTCAATGGTTTTCATTGCTCCTACGTTGCAATTACCAATCATTTTATCACGGAATATCTGCGAACACATTAGAGTTGGTAAAGTTCTTTTGATATCTTACAATGATCTTTGTCACATTCACTCTAGGAAAATTCGCTGAGATAAACAAATAAAAGTTGCTCCGACTCCTAAATCCCACTCAAAATCAAAATTCTCACTCTGGTGTAATTAGATTTGGTTAGCAACAACAGTTACTATGTCAAGGTTTTTGTCTACTCTTTAATTTTTCATCTTGCTACATCTTGTGCCTATTCGTGTATGTTATAAAATGTTATATGTTATTTGAACATGTTACCTTATTGTCTATATAATATGGCCCTGTTTTTGCTTTCACAGCCAAGCTTGCAGAGGAGGCTTATGAGCAGGATGTGATTGGTGCCGACACAGAATATAATACATACGAAATGAGACAATCCTTCAAGAGAGAAAACCGCCGGGCCTCAAAATACAGGTACCCAAACTCGATTTCTGAAGTCACAGTTTGCATGTCCAAATCTTTCTATGCTGAATTTTTAAATTGCTCCTAGTCCTAGGTATAAAATACTTCTGTAACCTGGAAGGTAAACCACCACCACATATTTATGTTAAGAAAGAGTGTGATCTTTTCTTTTCAATACCATGAAAAAGTGTTGAAAGAATATTGGATTATGGAGAATACATAAACCTATTTTCACATGCAACCTGTGCCCTTGTTACACTATAGAGATTTTTATAACTAAAATGCATTCTTTTGTCATTGGATATCTAAATAGGTTTTTATAATCGTTTCTGACTGCATCAGTACAACATTATACCTATCCTACTGTTACATGGTTTACAGTGCAATGCGTCGGAGAATACAAACACAAACACGGTATTGTGAGGAGACACTGGTGCATGGGCAGCAACTCCTTCCTTTATCAGTTTCACACACACCACTATTGAAAATAACCAGCCTTTAAATATATTCATAATTTTCTCTAATCATACCATTGCTTTTGAATTCATTAACGCTGCTATACTTTATTTATTTCACTTGCAAACCCAACAGTCGATACATTCGGAAGTACTAACCGTTTTTGCTAAGCTTTAATGGCTATAAAGCACTTCACTTTGATTGTCATCTTTAAATTTACTTTCTTACACTTATCATTCTCTCTGTGACACCCCTGTGCATGTGCTTGTAGGGCTGAGCCACCCAGGCCTAGTCCAGGTGCAGTCTTGTACTCAGCTGACGAGGCCCCGCCCACTTATGATGACAGCAGCGTAACAGAGAAAGGTGACATGTCTAGTGATGATGACGATGATACAAAGGTGGGTAGTACAAGTACCTACATCTCTATAGATATCCACCAGGAATGGGATACTGATAATGCCTAGTTTCTCATTGCATATATAAGTTAATTTTATGTTATTTTTAGTGTTTAATTTACATCATTGGATTAAGTAATTTGCGGTATGATCAAATAAATGGCTCTCCGTTTAACCAGAAGAAGTTATCTGCCCAGCAACCAGTGACTTTGACCAATGAACGATCAGCTATAACTGGTGTTAGTGGTCATGTGATAATGATACCAGTGAAAGAATGCAACACTAAAAATGGACTAAATGGAAATAATTCTACATAATTCTGTTGAATTTTCACAAGATGTATCTTGCCTGATGGCTCATCAAAGGTGTCTCTGTAGCTGTTGTATTTGTATATAACCTCCAGTTAGTAGCAACCAGGCTACAATGAGCTGCAACTATGTTTCCAGGAATTGTGCTGCCTGTCCTGGCAACTTAGGTTTAAGGCAGCCCCAAATGCAGTTGTATTTCACGTCTCCAACCATTCTGTCATTGCAGATACATCAATAAGCAGTCTATACATTTAGGTTAGTCATTATTTGCTGTGTAAGTTGTTCCGTCTGTGTGGGCATTAGCAAAGACACGAGTAATGTCATGCACTTGTCAACATACCAAAGGCTGGCTGAAATGAATGGCTGTCAAAATTACATATTAATGTGAAACGAAGGAGTTTTTACTATTTGGTTGATGTCTTGTTTTGTCTTGCGACTCTGCCTGTCTACTGAAAAAATTGTGAAACCCATATCGCATGTTACAGAAATTTAACTTGTGTGCCTCAATGCAGACATTTTGCCTATGGTATTAGCTGTTATTTGATGTAATGATAAAATCGTTACGTAAAGTCAATATTAAATTGTGTTGTTTTCACCACATTATGTTACAATGTGCAGGTTAAGGAGTAGTCTGCTCCTGATTTGCATGGAATGTTATGCTAGCGTGCTGTCTCCTCACTTCTGATTATCATATATCGCCTCTTTTAGGGTCATGCCAGTGTCACCGATAGTAGTGATGATGACATAGACAAGGCTGGAGCCAGCTCAGTCACTCCCAGCTATAATAATTACCAGTACGGCGGATATAATCATTACGTGCAATCAGGGGCCGTACAGCAATCCTGGCAGAACTCATTTGGCAGAGGCAGAAACCAACACAGTATGTATGCTTACACAGACAGTGAAGCAGAAAGCAGCATGGCACCTTCCACTAGTCATTATAGGTCAACTAATGGCCTACTTAATCAATCTACTCCACGCAATGGCAGTCGCCAACTCTTAGTAAACGGATCCCCTGATACCCCAGGGTCTAGGGCGCCCCTACCAAACTTTTCTTCATTTGTATAATATTTTTATTACCTGGTTCCATTTTATCCGCAATTATTATACATGTATATGATTTCCTTTTTAAGACATCACTTTTTAAGCTCCATATCACGCTTTGCATATTTTTGCCTGAATAGTATTCAGGACAGCGGCCCTCTAATTTGGCTACTTAAAAAATTCGGCACTCAAACTGATCTTTTCTAAGTATTGTGTGAATTTTGTCACATAACCACTATCCGTCTTATGTAACGCACCATCCCATCCCTCTTATGTATTACCCTATGTCATTGACTATATTATAATTATTCATAAATGGATAATAACTTTTCCATGGAATCTGCTAAGTTCAGACGCTCAATCACTGCATCTATTTATCTCCGAGATGAGACACTGCAAACATATCAATAGTATGCAAGAATAGAATCCAGATTATTACTTAGGATAATCCGACACTACATAACTCATATAAGCCACTCTGACACAGGCCAGAAAACTTCCTTGATAAAAATCAACTTTTCGTTGATGTGAAATGCAACATTTTTCTGTTATTAATGCAGCTATATAATTATATATTACACAACGTTATTTGTACTTTTATGATAAAATAATTATGATATTTTTTTATAGTTTTGAAGTTGTTGAACAACAATAAATAGCATAATCTACTCCATAATATTACATAACATTTATGTGTGTTTACTGTTTGCCGCTGAATTTACTCTAGTAAATTACCTAATATTGCTATGGCTCATTATAGACTATGCCAGTCGATGATAGCTTAGTGCCAGTCTTATGGTCAGTTTAGCCATCCATAGAACAACTTAGCACACTTTGCACACGAGAGAAGCCAATTTAATCGCTTCCATCAATAGTAATGTCAAATGAGCTAAATGCCAAAAAAATTTCTAGATAACTGCAATCGATTGACTAGCAACTATTCCAATGTTGTCAGCATGATATAACAACATTCACCGGATACCATTATAAATATGTTTTACTAATATAAATATTCCAATATATAATTATATGATAGTAAATTCTTGAGAAATTCTTGAGAAACCGTGCAAAATATCAAAGTCTCTTCTTTTCATACAAGCTAGTATCTTCATACTCTGGTGGCGCTGATGCCGCTGCATAGGCAGTGTTGGGCTGATTAGGATCATAGTAAGCTGCAGGCATTGACTCAGTACTTGCAGTTTGTGGAGGTGTGTACATGGGAGGTGCGGGCATCATACCAGGATACGGAGGCGGGGCATCCGTCATGTATACCCCAGAGGCTACAAAATAAATAGTAAACATTGACGTCAGGGGTGTACATTCGGTGAAATTCAATCCCCTAACATTTACAAGATTGTTCCGCGGAGCAGAATTTTGTTTGTTAGGGGTTGGGAGAAATGCTAGGGGGTTGAGAAATTTTTGCTAGGTGGTTTGCAAAAAATCTGCAAAGGATCGACTTTACATGTTTCGAAAAAAATTTGTCTAGCCTCACCTCAGATCTACCCCCCAACGTTCAGGGGCGAAATATATGCCCCTGATTGACATGGTGGGAACTAATGCCATATCAGAACCGAAATAGTATGCTTAGAGTCATGCTACCCTACTCGTATAGTATAATTAATAGTCGTGTTTTTGTTGGTTTGCCAAACAAATAGGTATTATAAATATGATATGTGGCATTGTTTGTTGACAAAATATGTAGGACATTTTAAGTACGTTTGAAAAGAACAGGGAAACTGCAATGGAAATTGTTTACAATTTGTTTTCAGAAGTTGTACATCCAATGCTGGGCCATACAGTTATCTTCCTCCTCCGTTCGAGGAGATAACTCTGTGTGCCGGGCAAATACTTCAATTAAAACTTAGAGCGTGGCTTAGCAGTCGAGTATTTGAATTGCGATCTAATGGTCAGCTATTTTCACCTGGGTTTTGCAGCTGCTATATGGGTGCATCCAGCCCCTGTGGTAACATATAGGCTGCAGTTCCCAGTAGATGTCCACTACACTGTAACGGCTGGTACAGCCGATAGATAGCAAGACAGTAGATAGCAAGACCGTTTAATTGACAGGCATCCGCAATCCATTTATTGAATTCCAAATGGGCAACTAGCAAATAAGGCATTTATTTACTCACCAGGTGGAGATGATGGAAATGTAGAGTAGGGTAGCCATCCATAATTGGGGTCACCACAGACTAGACCGTATGCTGGTGGTGGTGCCTGGAACACATTGCCTTGTGGAATATATGGTGGTGACGGTGGCGGTTGGGCAGATCTATTCCTCAAAGCTAAAACCAACAAAAGTTAATCTAGCAAGTGAAAAAGATAAATCGTGATGTTTTTCTACAAACAATCCCTGTTTGTAGAACCGATATCTGATACCTGTTCCCACTACAGCCACTTCTATGAAGACTACAACTTGAGCTGAAGCTACGGGGTAAGGTTAAACACCCACCAGCATTTTATACCATCCTCAAGCGTACTTTGATCAACAACTTCATACTTGAAGTAGTTGTCAGCAATGGAGTTCTATGCCAGTAGGATAAAGGGAAAATGTAAAATGAATGACCGCAATGACCAGCCATGTTGTAGCTCAATGACATAGGTATCTGTCGTGCCATGTTTATCAGTATTTACATGTATATCACTGATATCATTTTAGTATTACCTAATTGTCCAGCTTTCATCATAGCCTGCCCAAATTCAATGGCTCCTCCTGCATAAAACCATAGTTTGAACTTGGCACTGCCGACCCAGTTACCACCAGTCTCTGCCATTACCTTGCCCTTTATATAGTTGGAACCAAAGACGGGTTGCTCTAATCCCACCTCTCTCATAGCTGTAAACGGTATGCTAAAAGACTTTAGTGCCTCAGACTGATTGATATTCATGAATATAATCTACAATACAATATAAATGCATTATACATATACATGTAGTTATACTTATATTTAGCAGAGTTGCCAGTAGCTTGCCAGTAGTACCAGCAGCTTACCTTATACTAGTAGTTCATACTGCATGATCATTGGTCATTGCATGACCATGTTCATCAGATAATGGGGGAGAACTGGTCTTTGACACTCTGGTCTTGCAGAAATGACATACTCACATACATCATACATGACATAAGTTATCTGCAGAAACATGGGTCAAGTTTTCATTTACGATCTGGAGCTTTTTGTCCCGTGGAAGCTTTTTCCCTCTTGCATGATGTAGGCCTACTATTAATAATAATTACAGTGCAAATGAGCAGTGGGTTTCCTTTGATTAGCCTTGTGTCTGGCCAGTAGGTGTCTGGCCAGTAGCATATACATGCACAATGCATACTGCATGTATGTATTATTATTACTATAACCATAATTTGTAAAATTTATTACATTTGGGGAAGTCGGTTAGTAGATGGTTCCAAAAAATACTGACAATATAACCACAAATATACTACAGTACACACACTATACACCAGAAGTGTGGCTTTCCGGCATGCTGTTATCTTTAAGCGTTTTCGGTTTACATTCTTGAGATCACACCTTTTCAATTAGTGCTCCTTTTTTTTATATAAATTTATGTTTAAATATAATCGTTTTTTTTCTAGAAGTGAAAAAACAGTTGTTTTATGCTGATACTACCGCAGTGCAACACAAGTTGTTACTATAACTTATGTCGTCAGACTATATAACAGAATTGTCCTTTTGCTCGCAATTTCAGTGGTTGAGTTGAGATAATAGTTTTCTTAATTCGATCTACAATTTAATTTCACTTCTGCAATATATTTTCAAATAACTCCCTCCCACCCTACATAGATTGAACTAACCATACAATTGTGTCTACATCAATTACATAATTATTCTTCTTGTCTATTGCAGCGACCATTGTCGCCATTTGACATTAGAAAGACAGCTTCCCACCCGATATAAATATATAGCATGGTATTTTCTCACATACACTGCCCGGGCATGCTTCCACATTTTGTGGGTACTCTTCTTATCTCAATATTTTGTCCCAAATGGCGTATTGGTTGCCTCCCCCATTCACTCAAGGTTGTATCAAGAAAAACAAAACATTAGAACTGCCTCCTTTCACACAGCTGTAGGTTAGTGTCCTCAAACTGGATACTATAATCAATATAGCGGGAATGTTACACATTACGATAGTGGGAACCTTTCATATCTACATTGTGTGATGTGTGATGTGAGATATACTTTCAATAGACAAATAATATTGCAATAGAAAGTATCTGTAATTATAGACAGTGATGGGTGGGATGCTTATGCATACCTATGCTGTCATACTAAAATACTCTGGGAAAACAGTAACCCTCCTAGTCAGCCCTTCAAGTAAGTTACAGATTATATATCCATCCATCCACTAGGACACTAGGTACTGTCTGTTTACAAATCAAGGGCTGAAACATGGCCAAATCCCTATCCCTTGCCCCAACAATATTTTATCTGAGATAACTGTGCAACAACAGTACATACACACAATTTAAAAGTTCCAGTTATGATTCAAATGCTTACTCTGTGTGATGTGAGATATATCTTTCCTTTTTTTTCCCCTCTAAATGCGTGCACACTGCTTTCTGATAATGCAAACCGCACATCTTCAGCGTATAACAGAATCCTAAAATCGATTACGAATTATATAAATATTTTGAAATCTAAATGCAACTATGGTGGGTAAATTGTGCTATGGTTAATGGTCGATGGTGGCTATAACGATTAGTGGGTCAATGGTCTATCAATATTTTTAAATCAATAGGAGGCATCTACTGGAAGATTACAGCAGATTTTTGACTAGAAAATTTCAAAGTTGCACTATAAATTACATCTGTGCTGGTGACATTGTTGGCAATTATAACTCACACTTGAAATTCTCTTAATCGACATTTGCGGAAAATGGTGTAGCTATCACATTTTGGTTTGACTTTCCTAGAGTGCAGCATATTGAGCCATGCACCATTTTTACAATTGACGCCACACAACAATTGGCACTTATAATTTACAGTGGTCAGCAACGGTATGTTGTTGGAGGAAACTTTTATTGGTGATTATACATGTTGTGGTACTGGTGTGGAGTCCTCATTCAGTAAATCTATGCCAGTCTCAGATGACAGAGTAAAGTATTGTTGTCAGCTAACAGTTGAAGGTAGTTGGAATTTACTGTTTCGTTCCAATCTGTTGCTCTTGGAGTAAGGGATACGATAGCAGTAACATACCCACTTACATTCCTGTAATCCAGTGAATTAATGTTATACATGTAGCTGCACATGTTTTAAAGTAAAGCTCAGCAGCAGTGCTTCCACTTTGGAAACCTCAAAATTCTTGATTTGTTCCAGTTTTTCAACCTAATTTCCTTTTTTTTTCACTGTAAATTCCTGCTGTATTTCCTCCTAATTTTATGCACATTATGATATTATTTTTGTTTGTTTGCTTTAATAAGGCCATGACAATTGGTATTTTAGATCTGTGGTATGAAATTTCTTGAAACACTGATGAGGGCAGGGCATAAGGGAATACTGACTACCGACACTTCAAAAATTCACTAATGAACTTGCGAATAGACATGGATTCGGGCGCGAGGGATTTGTATTCATTGTTTTATTGCAAACTTGATAAATGAGGTTGATTTTGAATCATTTTTTGGATGAGGACGGTGGATTTTAGAGCTTATAGCAAAATTCAGATGAGAAAATGTGAATATGTCTGCAGTTTATGACTAAGAAAATAGGATGTGGGAGCTCGGGGTTTTGGTTTATCAGATATTATTTTGGACGAGGGTCGTAAACAGATCTAACGTACGAATTGTCATGACCTAATAAGCAATAATACCCAAGTTTT
>JAOQGN010240644.1:0-10486 GCA_027564295.1 Himantozoum antarcticum | reverse complement strand
CATTGGCTGCCATTGGCTGCCATTGGCTGCCATTGGCTGCCATTGGCTGCCATTGGCTGCCATTGGCTGCCATTGGCCGGAGGTACAGATGCTACACAGACGCGTGTAATCTGTGGTACATCTAGATAAATGTGTTTTCAAAGACATCACTACTCTCTGATTAATTAAACATTCATATATTGTCTTGCATTGATGGGAGTAAACCTTATGGACAGGATTTGATCTAGTACTTTAACCCGATGCATTCAATTAATGCAAATGGATTGATACTATTATGATAGAAGAATGCATTATTATAATATTATAGGAATATTATGCTTCAATATATTGTCACTGTTGTGGTTATAGTCAAAGTCCGTTAAAAACGAAGCAGAAAAAACTATCGATAATGCAACCGTTCTTGCCTCACCCCGTGATGACTGCAGTTTTAGATAATCACGTTCATTACTACTAGGAATCAAATCAAAATGAATCTGCATTTTGCTATGATGTCTTGCAATGTTGAGAATATCGTTTATGCAATTATATCATATTGTTTACGTGAAGCTTGAGAAATGCAGGTATCTCCACTTCCTACTAACCAGTGGCAACTTACAACACTTTAGGCTTATTGCAGTAGTTAAATACTATATGCATGTTCTACCATTATATTGAGGCAAACGTATTACATCATGCAGTGATATTTGTATGGTTTGGCATGACTACAGTCATTGTAATGGCTGATTGAGCCCTTTTAAAAGTAATACTTGTATATCAGATGGTATCTTAACCTACTGGGCTATCTATCCTACTGCTACCTAATAATACAATAAATATGTCATAATTTGGCTCCTAAACTCACTCCAATCCTATGTGAAGTACCAACCTCTGGCCCTAGACTGCTCACATATGATAGCATTTGTGGCTTTCAAGGCCTATTGCCAGTAGCGGATGGAAGCCTACTACCATCGTTGGATCAGCACCTACTGCCTGTTATAGAACAAGGATCTGACAGCAGTAGGCAGATCAAGCATTAGCGTCATGTTTGAGATCCCAATGCATTAAATTCTGTTTATATACTGTATTTGTACTCAAAGAGAAAGTAGTAGAGAGGAAATTATACAGAATCAGGGTAAATAACTGATCAATAATTTGATGAAAACTTTTTTAATATAAGTTGTGTATGTTGTGCTATTTTCCTGTCTGAGATTGTTAGTGGCCTATGAACATACACGATACACATACACACACGCACACGCATACGCACACGCACACGCACAAACATACACATACAAACATACACATACACAGTATATTCAGATCAGACACACATAAGATTATGGCTGGAGCAGGAAAACTGAAAATTGCAGGCCCTTTCAAAGTAAATAACTCCATTTATGGACAGTGTTTGATGGAGTATTATATTTCGGATTATGGAGTTTGAGGAAATATCCATTGCCTATTACCATAGGGGTAGGGTTGTATTGCTTCACCTTGTGGCTGTGTCACTTATGTATTTGCCTACAGTGTATATAGTGACATGGCATTATTATAACTCTTCTGCTTATCAATTATTGATCTACTAGAGGAGGGCACTGAGTCATACCCAATGCCTGCTGACTTCACTGTCAAGTATTTACAATTTTATCAAAAATAGTTATTGGTTCAATTTAACTCCCACATGTTTATGTCTAAAGCTATATTAAAACTCTGAGTATTGTCTCACAAGCGAGAAATGATGGTGACCGAGCCGATGACCGCCATAAGTATGGCAACTGATTTGCTTCAAGGTTATGCCTGGAGCATACTAAGGCAAATTTCCCAACGGGGGCTTGCCCAAAACACCCACAGGACTGACCCATCTATCAAGGGTTTGGGTCTTTCTATTGATTGATCAATATTGGCAAGCTGCCCCTTATTACAGTAGATCTCCCAATCATTTAGCCCCATTTAACCATATTTTTAAGATGTCAAACTGCCTTTGGAAAATATTTGACTTGTCACTGCAATGATTTCCATCCCCTTTTGGCGGTATCACATTACAGAGACTGACAGCAAAAAATACCCCTTGAAAGATTTAAGGCGGAGCCCTGTGGGTGGTTGGAGCCACAGTCCCCCCTGGGGCTCCAACCACCCACCTGACAGTCCCCCCTGGGGCTCCAACCACCCACCTGACAGTCCCCCCTGGGGCTCCAACCACCCACCTGGGAGTCCCCCCTGGGGCAAATTTCAGGCTCAGAACCTTGCCATAGACCATTGGCATTGATAATCCGGTGTGCGCCCAATAGCTTCATTTTATATAAATCAAATGAAGTGCCACAAAAGGAAATCAAACCCGGGTCACCTGCATCATGTCCGTGCTCTCACCCCATTGACAGATCCCTAGCATCTAATGCCACTATTATATGGTTTCATCACTCGTCATATTTATATTACGGCGGTAGCTAATGTAGGGATCTAAATCTGAAGCACTAGTGAGTGCTTCCAGTACAGCAAAACCATTCCACCCTCAGTATTTATAAATAGTGTCATATATTCTACAGCCAACTATTGATATCAATATAGAGGTCTATGCCACGTGGAGTGGTGAATTTGTATATCACGGTTTGCCTCACTCTGCACCCACGGAGTTTAATGATTCACATTCCAAGAAATACCACTATGAAAGATCTCAAATGTAACTGACTTAATAATTATGTTAACAATTGAGCTCTGAAGAAGGCCATCATTAGAGCATTTACAAAAATACATGGTGTATGATAGCTTTCAGCCGCATGTGGTATATTATCAAATTAATGATGCATAGAGACTGACATTTTATGAATGAGTATTTGGGGCTTGCTGGCTGAGAGTCTGGTGAATGGTGTCCGAGTATTGTTGAAGAGTGCCAGAGGTAATGTTTTGGTGATGGGTGCAAGGGAATATGGTGACCAGTGTCAAAATGTTTAACGGAAAATGTAAGCTTTGTACGGTACTCTTTGTTATATAGCTATAGTTTCAAACTGAATGAAGTTCTACCAACTCTGATATTTAAGTGGAGTTGGTAGACAGATTATCTAACAGTCCAATAAATGACAAGAACAGATTTTGGATGTGCACAACCAAACGTGTTCATTATATTATTATAGATAACAATCACCAATGAACAATGACAATGACCAATGACCAAGAGCATTGACCAAATTGTGATGGTTAACTCAAACAGCATTATTCAATCGCTACATCTGCCTATGCGGTCAACTTTTCACAGTCAGAAATGACGTATTAGTAAGTCTACTCTACTCATCCCATGTTACAGAAATGATTTGATCATCAGTCTACGATACCCACCCTATGTTACACAAATGACGTGTTAGTCAGTCTGCGCTATCCACCCTGTGTCATTATACGTATAGATATGGGAGCAGAAAGATCATTATTCTAATGTTTTGGTAACATATGGGACATTGTAATCTTTGGTAATGGAATAATCATATTATCAAAGTAGATGTAGAGATTGACAAATAGGGAACTATGTGTGGCGTAACTCCAACAGGAAAAAAACAATCAGAGCAACACGAGAAAGGAGATCAGAACAGAAAAGAGTGGAAAACCTCTGGACGGAGGCTGTGAACTGAATCAAACTGAACAGAGTGACATATGAGTCATTGGGCACTTACCTTTAATAAGGGAGGACTCTCCTGTCTCACCGCACGACCAAATTTGTAGAAACCACCTATAAATTGTCTAGTCACCATGCCTGCTGTACCACACTATTGCTACCGGGTATTGTTTGTAATCCAAGCACTGTACAATTTCAGTGCTATTGTGAGTCGTGACTAGTTCCAGGCTCTCAAAGCATATATAAATAGTATGGTCCTTGCTATCTGACACTTTCAATGTATGCGTGCTGCCTCGTACATGCGTGCTGCCTCGTACATGATATGTCCCAGGCTAATTAATAAGTTATAATAACTTCTATACGTATAAATAGTCCAAGCTTCAAGTAAGTTTACAAGTTTCAACTAATTATCTTTGAATTGCTGACCCTCCGGTTGTTGAACTGTAGTAACTAGTATGACTGTAGTAACTGTAGTAACTAGTAACTAGTAACTAGTAACTAGTATTACTGACGAGTAAATATCACCTTCTAGAGGGCGAGTAGTTGTGCCTGCTTACCGGCTCGCATTAAAACGACAACAGCGGCTTTACCAATCAATTGCACCGTCTTACTTTGTATTGAGTTATGCACCCAAACTGCGTTTAATTAGAGGTTTCTGACAGATGTAGATGGATCAGTTCCTTTTCCGAATGTCAAAGCTTGGTCTTTCTATAGATATATTTTGCCATGTAATCACGCACGCTGCTCTCTGCGTAAAGCATGTGCCGCAGTCTTCTCACCAAACTAATTGATTATTGATAAGTATCAATCTCCGTAGAACGCCGCTGTAGCGTGACAATTCAATGCACTTATGGCTTGTTGCTGTTGTGATATAAATGTATACCAGTAGCTAATGTATTAATGTGATTGCGCTCATGCATCAAAATAAATACCAGCAAATCCATTTTAACGCAGTATTAGATGTCATTCACAATTATCGACAACAGCTTGTAATTCTCTTTGAGTGCCATATAATTGCATTAGTGGACAAGTAGTGGCAAGTGTGTAGTGAGTTGCTGAACGTCATTGAGGTTTTATTGACACTCTATTTTAAAGTGTTGTTTACCAAGAGGAGTTGTCTGATCTCTTGACAGTAAGTCTTATCTCCATTGTCATGGTAGATAATGGCGCAAGTCACTATGATTTACTGAGCAGATAGATAATTGTGCATTTTAAGTTATCAGTGATTTAATCAAGCCATTCAATTTCACTCAATGTAAGTATTGCATACGTAATGAAACTATGCCAACTTCAATTACCGCAAATAATGGCCTTAGAATCAAAAATTTAGGAAAGCAAAACATAAGCCCAGCCTTAAAATTTAGTGCAGAAGGCAAAGAAGTGCTAATTGGAAGGCAAAGAAGTGCTAGTTGGAAGGCACAGAATCTAGAGGTGTTACAATATCAAACTATAAAGTTTTAGTGTGAAGGTATCACTACTGAAATAAGTTAAAACAGATACATAGTACCAAAATATGATAATGATGCCAGTTGACGGTATGGTATATACTCATCGTGGGACGGTACCATAAATATGGAGAGCCTTGGCTACTGTAGGTCAACATTGCTGAATTGACAGTCAGCTGAAAATTGTAAAACAAGTGATTAAAGCCTGTAGTTACTTTCCAATGTGAAGTCTATACCATTTTAGTGAGTCAACTCAAACATGGCATCAAAAAGCTAAGTTAATGATATCAACTAAAATTACTGAACTTTTTAGATGGTGAGCAAAGAGAATACATGGCATTTGTCACATCACAGCCCTACTAGACGACATGTTGGCTTGCTGAATTGCAGCTATTTATATGCTTCAATATGGGAAAGAGATTAGTTATATATAGCGATGCATACCTTCCACTTCTTACATACCCAAGAGCAGCTAAGACAATCTATTTTATGTGATGCAGTAGATATAAAATATATTATCTTTAGCTATAACATTGCTGCACAATTGTGAAACAATGTCAATGGAATCTTGAGTGCATTGTTAACATCACGTGGTGCGCAGCATATCCAAGTGCAATTTTATTTGGAATATATTATAGTTACATGTATAACATTATCTATAACTATTTATTGCGGCCAATTATAAGTGCTGTGTATTGTTTTTGCTGTTAATACTACTGATAAATTTAAGATATTCATATCCAATGATTCTCAAGACAGTAATTTTTGTTGATGAAGTGAATTCAATGTTAATAATCCTCTTGAAATTTACCATATTGTTATTGTATTGGTTACAATTTTAATTCATAAAATGCCAATCAAAACCTTATCACAGCTGTATAAGCAATAACAATACTAATTAATACCAATACATTTGTCAATAATAGCTTGCACTTTTGATGAAACAAGGAAATTTTTAAATCAACTTTTGCCATAGTTTCCAAGCCTTTTGAGGTGAGCAGCAATGTACGAGGAATCGTCACGCATCATTCCCACTCATAAAAAGGCTTGGAAACCTAGAGTAATTCACTAATTCATGCTTAATTTTATTAATAGTATTCTTAAATTTTATCTCTTGATTGTATTGACAGAGAAACTGCTGTATATTTTGACAAAGTCATCAGAGTTTATTTTCATCCTTAGGTGGGAGGCACTGAGTGACCCGCCCTCAACAAACAGCTACCGGTAGACCGTAGCCAGTTGACTGCTGATGGTCGCAGCTTTCCTACTAATGGTAAAATGCCCCAATATAATCAGCTAAAGATTAAATCAGCTAAATCAGCTAAAGGCTAAAAACTGAAATTAAAGGCAAAATGACCCAATCTAATCAATATAGTCATGGGAATGAACAGATTCTAGAAATTATTGAACTTTCCAGATAAGAGCCCACAACTCTAAAATCAGCACAAGCCTAGGAATACACAACTCCTAAAGTTTGCCAGACTCATCAAAGCCTGAGAGCACATAACTCCTAAATTATAATTATGCTAAAATATGAAATAAGTAGAAAGTGAAGATACCCTAGAAAATAAACAACTTCCAGCTTATATAGACTTTCCGATAATATTATTTTTCTTTCAGAAATGTTTTGTGATTTACTAATATCTACAATATATCATGTAATTTAAATGGTGAAGCTGCAAGTGGCAAGGAAAAAGTACTATACAAAACAAAACTTTAACTGCCTAGAATGACGACTCTACTATAGCCTTCTATAGCAGATATAGATATTATGTAAAATATCACTCCACAACAACATTCTATTTTTTCCATACACAAATGGACCATTAAAGGCTAGTTCAGGCGTTTAAATATTAGATCTCGTTTGAGTTCTGATACTGACCAAACGGGAGCCTGAGCGGCAAAGCCAGATAATGCAACATGCACTGGTTAAAAATGATCCAAAAATGCTGAGCCGAGTAGTGAGAAAAATTGTGACTATGCAATGGTAGAATCCACCAAACAGCCAATGGAAAAAGATAGATAAAAATATGATAATGGTATGGGCAGCTGTTGCGAAACCATTTAAATCAATCAACGCTCAGACCTTGTGATAAAACGCTCAGACCATGTGATAAAACGGTCTTGTGAGCAAAGTTCAATTCTTCCTAACAGCCTAGGTGATCAGAGTTCGCCTCTGTACCGAACAGCCTGCCATCGGCGAATGGCATGGAACTGAGTTTTGGACTTATTAATTATCTGAAGGTGGGGAGTAGCCCAAGTAATACTGTTCACTGTGTTATGCAGGCTTTCCAGTAGACTGAGCAGGTAGAACTATAAGTGGTATTCTATGACAACTGCACAGCCACCATAACGATATAACAATTAACGCTTTAGATCTATGTTATGTCCTTCGTCCCAAATACACTCTCCTCTCTCTCATCCTACTTTCTTACTCATAAAGTGTGGATTCCCCTTGCCTCATCTGAATTTTGCCTATGAACTGCAAAAGTCTACGGACCTCATCGAAAGGTATTCGAAATCAGCTCAGTTTGTCAAGTTTGCAATAAAGCAATAAACATAAACCCCTCACACCCTCACGAACTTGGCAAGAATTCATAACACAGATCTACAACACCATGTCATGGCCTAAATACCTGCGATGTACTACTACATACAAGTTTACATTGATGATTGCTATCAACATGTAGATGCCATTGTCAATAATCATTTAGATTAATAGGCTCAGAGTTGAAATAATTTATTCATTATTCATTGACACCAAATTCCATATTTTATGTCAGTTTCAAATGTGTATAACTCACGCAAGACTTAGTGAATAAAATGATGAGAGGAGCGAGGTTGACAAACAATGAAATGACAAGGATGGTTCTGTCAAATGAAAATCCCAATGCAATAATTTCGTAACACTGTTGTTATTGATAAAACAGAGACTTACTAGTACTAAAGCAGTCACTATTACATTTAGATAGTCAGTTGATGGCTGTATGCACCCCTGTTATAGCAGGATATACTGAGAGATATATGGGGCTACATCAGTTATATAAATCACAATATGCTGAAACAGACACATCAATGCTCTGTGATTAGAAGGATTGTTGTACATGGAGTATGTCACCATAAAGTGCGCTGCCATCGACTGGTGTTCCATAGAGTATGCTACCCTACACATTAAATGCATTACATAGTCGAATAATCTGTATTTCAAATTTTACATATTAATTGAACTATGTCAATTTTGCCAACTTTGCCAAGTATTATTTACATAATAATTGAACAAATGTCACCATTTTATCTCATTCACTTTTTCGTTTTCTAACGTACATTGTCACACTTCTAAACTCTACTAGTTCACGAGGCCAACGGACCAACAGATTAATTGTAGATCAAAGTTCACCTTTTGAATTATCTAATATAGAATCTAGACTGACCTTTCCGTTAACCAGAAAATGGTAGCCAAATATCAGCTAACATGTCAAACAGAACTCATCTGGGCTAATCTATGTGCTGGTACAACCCTTGCACATTATTTCATGTATTACAATATTAAAGTTTCACACTTTTTACAACATCTGTATAGCTAATGGTTCACACTTGGAAAGTATGTCAACATAAGCGTTATTTACTATTTTGTCTGGTCATAACGAACTCAAGAACGACTACCAGCCACTGGTAGATATTTAAAACTTTTACTGGTTGCAATAGAATTAGCTACAATATATAATTATAATATGCACATATAATAGATACATATACAGTACAGACTGAGCATAACTTTGGTCAGAAGCATTCTTTTGGTCAAAGCATTCGTACATGTAGGTATGAACCTTTGGCTGTGCAATATTAGATTGATGAGTTAATCTCTGCTTTGCAAACTTACAGAGTACCAATATTCTACTTTTGCCAAATGTCAGTTGAATGTAAAATGTTGAAATCCATTAGTAGGATCACAAGTGAGAAATTATTGTGGCTGAAGCCCAGGCCGCCATGTACGACTACCAGATGCCCTTGTACCAGATGACTACCAGATGCCCTTGTACCAGATGACTACCAGAAGCCCTTCACAAACGCCCTCTCAGATACTGTCCATAATCACCAGATTGAGTTCCTTCTATAAACCAGTGAGCTATACTGCTATAACCAAGCCAGTACTGTACGTGGCCTAAACTGCTATATCCAAACCTGTACTGTATGTGGCCTAAACTGCTATATCCATGCCTACATGCTGCAACAAATATTGTCCATCACATTATTCCCCACCCTGCTGTCGAACCCAGCAGAAGATGAACTTTAGCAAAGCTCTTAATAAAGTAAACCACCAAAAGTTGCTCACCAAATCAGCCAAACTAGGAGGATGTCACCAAGTGATAGCATGGATTAAACACTTCCTGACTGACAGACAATGGAAAGTTGTCGTGGAAGGAGTAGAGTCAACAGAAGCAAGATTAACATCAGGACTCTTCCCAAGGGTCAGTATTCGGATGAGTTCCATTCTTGTTTTATTTAAATTACTTGCCAAAAAACATCAACTCAGCAGCAAACAGTCAGGTTGTTTGCTGTCATCTATAACTATTCCGTCAATCAGTCCATACTCTGGGACGATTTGAAGAAATTGGAAACGTGGGAGGAGATGTGGGACATGGAGTTCCACCCACTCAAGTGTCAGCATGTCTCCTTGACAAGCAAGCTGAAGCCTTCCAACCTTCCAACTCCACATGACAGATATACCAGAGAAAGATAGCATCAAATATTTAGGAATATGAGTCACTATTGATTCCAAGGCCACTTGAAACAAACATGTGAGAGATATCACAGTGAAGGCCAACAACACGCTGGGATTCATAAAGAGAAATATCGTTATTAAGTCAACTGCTGTTAAGTCTGCAGCCTATAAGCAGCTGGTACGTCGAGTGTTGGAATACACAGCAGGTGGTTGGAATTCGGTGACGAAGACATTGGAAACCAAGATAGAAGCTGTCTAAGGAAAGCAGCAAATAGCTAACATCAGAAGAACAGAGAGAGAAGCTAGCACTACAGACCTTCTTCAAAAGCTGAATCTAGACACCCTCGCCAAATGACGAAAAGAAAGTAGGTTGAAACTATTTAATGAACTGAATTGCACGTCAGTGAGGAGTGAACATGCAGTGAGGAGTGAAGAAAGGATAGGTGCCTACAAAAGTCTCAATCAACATCACTATGGAAGCATCCCTCTCAGTATCTTATCTCTCACTCGAATACACACCACCAAACGATCCCTCATTATCAAAACAGCTAAAGGAGTGGAATCTACTTCCCACTACAAGCTCTTACTTGTTATCTGCTTATATTAATGACCGGTTACTTATTCGATCTGGTGTATTAATGTTGTCTGAGCTGAACTGGAAACCGACATAATTAGATGGCCGAGTGGACTAGCGCGGCGGATTTGCAATCGCAAGGTTGTGGGTTCGAATCCCGTGGT
>JAOQGN010240533.1:0-10488 GCA_027564295.1 Himantozoum antarcticum | reverse complement strand
CGCCGTGTGGCCACAACTTCTGGCGGCCCAGTGTGAAAGGGGGAATCGGCCGAGAGAACAACTCCAAATACGGCTCTATCGTTTGTGTATTTAAATGTCCTAGTATGTAAGCAGCTTTAGTCATACATGTACCACACAGATGTAGACCTGACTCCAGAAGGTAGAATGCTAGTGTAGGAGATGTGTAGTAGCAGTCGGTATATACTGTTCGGCCAGATCCCCACAAATCTTGGCATAGTTGTAGAACCCCCGCAGATGTTACATATATAATAATTATTATATCAGAAATATATAATAATAAACGTATAATAATCTGATCTAATCTGTCGCATAACATCCATATCTTTATCCCCCATTTAGTTGGCTAATCCTTGAAATCCTGTTTCATTCCAAGTTGGCGTTGGAACGGCACCACACATTCATTAATCGCAACGTGTTCCCCACATATGTAATATTTCGGAATTTAAATTTCAAGTGTGTGATTAGTCTTGTTATTTTGAATAGTTTATCAAGGGTTGGATCCTTTGGGTCAGGAGCTGTATTGAATGCGTAGTCATGCAAATAGTGTGATATTTGCGACTATCGGCGGTATGTGAATACCTCACCTACACCAGGCATATGGATAACATAAAATTCGCGTGATGGTGCAAATACACTTTGTACCGAGTCCTTGACAAACAGTGTAGGCGTACCGCATAGAAGGCCTTCAGTTCGTCTATAGTTATATCTGTCCATCTTCCATATTTCTTGTTACCATCTGTTGCTGCATGCTGATTAGTCCAGTCACATACCTAGATTATTGTAGTTACCATTTATTAGCTTCAAGTTCAAATAATCATGTCACACTGCAGCTGCAAAGCTTGTAATATGAGCTTTTGTAATCTGTGCTGAACTAACTAAATATTAAAGAACAAGCTGATCATGTAGCCAGTGGGTAGCTCGACAAAATTACACTCATAATCCCGCTGTCACGTTCCCACTGGGATGTGGGATAATTTTGCAGTTATATTTCTTCGTAGTGTGATTTTGGCAGTTGGGATTATGGTCCAAATTCAAATATATTATGTACTTGCCTGTAGTAAAAAATCTTAGGTGTAGAACTGTCCAAAGTAGATTCAAGGGGTTTGCTCCCGGCCTAAAGAAAAATCTCTAGATGGTCCAGGCATTTCAGTTTCTGCTGGTAGATTGCTATTATTGTTAGCGTTCCTGCTTGTCCCAGGAATAAATGCTATGCTGAGGAGGTTGGCATTGAATGTAGATCGAAATTCCTATTCTGGTGGTGGCAGATCATTCATAAGTGATTGTGTTGTTAGCAAATAGTCATGTCTAAACATTTTTGGCTGGAATTGATTTGCCCATCATTGTTGTCATCAAAAATTTCAAACTCCGATGCACTCTCTTGACTACTTTGCTGTTGATTGTTACTTTCTGCATGTAAATTGTCCAAGTTCTTAAATTGTAAGTCTCATTTGAGACTTGACCTACTATCCTTTCAATAATGTTACCGCTAGTTGCTCTTCCACTTCTAGATTCCAGTATAATATCACTGCAATCACTCCAATCACATCCAATCATTCCCCAGCATCCGCCATTGTACTACTTGCTAATAGTTACTAGGTGCAGCTGATCGCTAAGCAGTTCTTTTTGAAATCAAGCCACTACAATTTTTTTCATTACAGCAGCGGTTTTATTGGCTCTTTGTGTACCTATGGATGTTGTCTTTAGTCAGAATAATGTAGCAAGTTACTATCACTTTGCTAATGTACTATGTTTTGACTTTTACTGCAACATTGCGTAACGACCGCTGAAGCAGTCACTGAAGGTTTGATGCTAACCATCAGAGACCTGTTGACTGGTCTGTGAAGGTGAAATGGTTAGCAGTACTCATTGAAAGTAACGATCATGCAAAAAATTATTCCGTAATCGTAATGAGAAGACAATCACAGACTAGCGAACTATCTATAGGCTGTTGTAGATACAGATACTAGCAATGAGCTGTATTTTTCTTCTGAAAGCTAGTGGACACTGAGTCGAGCGGAGTGGAGGAGGCACTAGTACTAGTGGAGGTAACATAGCAATATTTGTATGGTGGACTGCATGTGATGACATCTTTACCTCATTCTCCTACTGTTCTCTTAGTCTCAACTATTCTGGTTACTTTAGGTTCATCTGCCACTGTTGTCTCTCTCTTCACTCCTTTATCGACAGCTCTTGTTTGCTCTACCACTCATTTTTTCCACATGTTCCTACTCTCTCTTTGAGTTGGTGAAACTGAAACGGCGCACTGACACAGTACAGCATCTGGCCGCAATGACCAAACATGGCTTGTTTTAGCCACAGCCCCCAATACCTTAAATGCCAACCTTGTTCACCGCTTTGGGGACCAGTGCTCCTTTCTGATTCTACATCAGCATAGCGACATCGTTCGGAAATGACATTTCAGATTCATCATGTCCACCTTCTGATAGTACAGTATCTCTGTTTATAGTAACCCACATATATTTTCAGTGGCAGTGTGAATACAGGTGATCGTGTGAACTTAAAAGTATTGCCAATTATCACAATAACGAGACAGGGATAGCTTTCCGAGCCATAGTTTGTAAAATTTTGAAGAACTATTAAGAAGCATGACAGCGATGTTACTGTTTGGTTTTCTTTGCCTGTTCACTATTTTTCTTTGATGTAACTTTGACCTTTTATGTCGGCATAAAAATTTATTCATCTTTCAAAACCGATATACACATATTTTGGTTTTGTGGAGTGCCTTGCAAACCTGTCTGAATGATTTGCCTTTTTTCGTCAATTTCTGAAGATTCTTTGTGAATTTCAGGAAGACTCGGATCTGAAACTAAACATTCATTCCATAAACCAACGTATGTCAACAATGAACCTTTGGCGCAGAGTATTTTAGCGGCGTCTATTATCTTGGCAATGCCTTTGGGTTCGTCCATCATCCACATAAAGTCGTTTTTGTTGACATTCGATGAAAATACACTGGATTAATTACTCTGATTGCAGTAATAAGCAGTGACATGGTCGACAACCATATGTTGTACATGTTGGCAAGGAATTGGCTCCGAATAGATGAACTGTCATTTGATATTCTGCTGGTTTAACTATTTGACTAGTTTTAATACAAATTACAAGTCCATGCAAATTTCTTGTATTTATGTATCCCATGTATTCACTATTTGTCCTTTGGCATGATTGAACGACTCGGCTGTATTGGTCGATCAGGTGGTGACGTTAATGAGCTGCTCATTATAACACAAAAATTGATGTCAACATTATAGCTTTCCGAAAAAGAGCTTGGATAAACCCCAGCATCCTAAAACAATTTGAGATCGGGCAAACTTGTATTAGTGCTAATTTTCAGCTAATTCTTCTTTTTGGCAGCCGTTCCCAGTTCGTTCTGACAGATTTAATCTTTGCCTATCTCAAAGATACAAGGAACGCAGTTTAATGTAGACAAAGCTACACTTCATTGTTTGCTCCTTTTTCAGGTAATGTTACAAAATAGGTGTTGAAACTTTATGGTCCTTAGGACTGATTTAACTAATGATTCCAGTTTCAATCAACTCTGCAGCTAGTTGGAGACGTCCATGTTTGTGACTATTTTGGTTAATATTTTATAGTTCATTTTCATATTCTGTGTAAAATGTACAGGTCGTATTTAGATGTTTTCATGTGCTTAGAGAAATCTTTATTTTGTAAGATAATAAGTTTGACATGTGAAATAACTGGATTAACAGTTATACTAAATTAAGTCTAGTAAACTTGCTAAAGGTTAGATGTTACTGAAACTCATTCTTCAAACTGCACGTTAAACAAGAGCATGTTTGGTAGTGTCCTGACTTATGATATTTTGCATTAGGCCTACGCCCATGATATAACATCATGTTGCAAAGTCATTGGTTCCTTGGGTTCCAGGCCAATTGAATGATATGTGCTTCTGGATTTGATTCAGATGTTTAAGAAATTGTAAACCCATCTCAAAAATTTAGGTTCTGGGAACCAAAGATGACGCCTTGCTTCCAGCAGGTGTGCAACTGTATTGACAACACTGAAAGTAATATAAAAATTAGAAAGATTACTATTATGTCATACATGCCTTAGTTCAGACAGGACTCCCTGTGATAGCATAGATAGTTGTTCCATGCAGGCTCTAATGGATTCCAGGAATTAATTCTAATATGCCTAGGTGTTAATGAATGCATGGAAACTCCTGTCCTCGAGAACTCAGCTTAGGCTGGGCATGGTTATGACAGCGCACATATTCCTCTCAGGTCCGAATTTCCCGGTAGAAGGCACAAGTGCTTCACTCACTTGCTGGCTCTGCTGGCTCTGGTTGCTGAAAACGAATGCAACTTATTCAGACAATTTAGGTGTCCATTCATTATTTTTCGGTTTCGTCTCACCCAAACTAAACAAATTTTTATTAGGCTGCTAACACTGAGTATCAATGTTTTGCTATGGAGTTGACTCGCAGGCTACAATCACATCTGCCGTCACCTTGAAGTCGTTCAGACATATGAGCTAAGCAATTGCAACATGCGGACGTTGCAACGCCCGAAACTGGCAAAACAAGCATGCCTTTTAAACAGACCGACCGTTGTTGTGAGACTGACACCGTTGCAATAGCCTTCGGTCAACCTACTAATAACACTAGCTGTACTATAGCCAACTGGATTCCATTGAGGTCACAACTGATTTAGTATGAATAATGATTTTATTGCATAGACTAAACCACTCTCAGTACCCCTTCATTCTCTACAAATGGATTCAGCCTATATACAGGGCTGCTCTTCTTCAATGGCTTCTGAGCTCGCAGACATGATAGTTCATCTTCAAACCATTCTGCTTGATCGGAAAGTATGATTGTTGTTTCAGACTTTTTGAGTGCTGAAATACTGTCTATGTCTGTTATGCTTGGAATAACAGATTGGATTCTGGCTACTACTCTAACTGCTTTCTGCCAACTAGAGAATCTCTCCAGTCGTTTTGGCAGGCTGCAGAAAGCTTGTTGCACTTTATGACTGATCTGTTGCTTCAATTCAGGATCATCATAGTCAATGGTGGACACTGGTTGTTCAGGAAAACTCAATGGTTCTTTCCAGAGAAATTCAGGCTCCGAGAACCATCTGGCTCTACTTAGCTCAGCTGGCGAGAGCCCTCTTGATACATGGTCTGCAGGATTCTCTTTTGAAGGAACATAATTCCACTGGTTGGGTTCAGAAACATCTCTTATGCTCTGCACGCGATTTCCTACGTATACATGAAAGCGACGTGAATCATTGGATATATATCCAAGAACAACCTTAGAGTCGGTCCAATAGTATTGCCGAAGATTTTCAATCTGTAACTGCTTTGACACTACTTGACTGAGATTAGCAGCAACTGAAGCAGCCTGCAATTCAAGTCTTGGAATGCTGACATATTTAAGCGGAGCAACTCTTGCCTTTGCAATCACCAAAGATACATGTACTCCACCATGCTTGTTTACAAGACGAAGGTAAGCACATTGCCCATAAGCAAAGGAACTGGCATCAGAAAATGTGTGCAGTTCAGCTTGTGCAGTTTCACCAAACTCACTAGGTTTGTAGCATCTAGTGATATTGAGCTCAGTTAGCTGCGAACAATTGCCTTTCCATTCTGACCATGTTTGCATCAGATCTCCATCAAGAGGCTCATCCCATCCTTTCTGTGATTTGCACATTGCTTGTAAGATTATCTTACCCTGAAGCGTGAAAGGTGATATAAAACCCAAAGGGTCATAAATTGAGGCAACAGCAGATAGAATGCCTCTCCTTGTTGAAGGCTTGCAATCCTCGGCAACCATGAATTGAAACGAATCCGTCTGCACGTTCCACTGTATACCAAGTGCTCTCTCGGTCGGCAGAATTGCTTCTTTGGAGAAGTCAAAATCTACAATGTGTTCAGATCTTTCAGTCTGGGGAATCGACTCCATTAAGCCGATGTCATTAGATACGAATTTATGAAGACGTACGTTTCCAGACGAGCACAGTTTCCTTGTTTTCTGGATCAGTTCCAAGGCTTCCTTTGTGCTTTCTACACTGATTAGGCCGTCGTCAACATAGAAGTTGTTCCTGACAAACTCTGCTGCGCTGGCTGCAACAGGGTCCATATTGTCACTATTGGTTAGGTGACGCAACCCATAGGTAGCACATGCTGGAGATGACTTCGCACCAAAAAGGTGCACCTTCATGCGATACGTAACTACCTTTCCTTTGTCATCGAACCAGAAGAAGCGGAGGTAATCCTGGAGGTGAGGGCTGACTCGGAATTGGTGGAACATTCTCTCCACGTCGCACATTATGGCAACTTTCTCTTTCCTGAACCTCATGAGTATGCCCATTAGACTGTTTATGTGGTCAGGACCCTGAAGGAGAAAGTCATTCAGACTAACTCCTCCCACCTTAGAGCTGCAATCAAAGACCACCCTGATTTTAGATGGCTTCTTGGGATGGTACACTCCAAAATGAGGAATGTACCAGACATTCAAGTTGTCAAGTTCATTGTCATTCACCTGTTCTGCTTCATTTCTGGCAATGATGCCATCCATGAAATCTCTATACTGTTTTGCATAGTCTGGAGATTGATGGAATTTTTTGAGCAACAAGTTAAACCTATGCATTGTGGCCGTCCTGGTGTTCAAATGTGGTGGCTGAGTTTTTAGTGGAAGGGGCATTGTCACATAGCCACTTTCATCTTGGACTATTTGACTTTTCATCAAGTCTAGGAACATCCTGTCTTCTATAGACAGTGAAATCTCATTTGAGCTTTCAGGTGGTTCCTTGAAGTCACAGCTGAGTGCCTCAAGAACCTGGTCAAACTCTGAGACCTTTCCAAAGCTTTTGCTGCCAATGCACTTGAAAGATACAGAATTTCTGGTTTGATTTTCAAACACAGTCGGCCTATCTGAGATTATGTGGTGCATAGTGCTACTCATTTCATCATCCTGAGTACTTGTCATTCCCATAACAACCCAACCAAGATCTGTTTTTACGGCAAATGGCTCGTTATCACTACCTGTGATACATTGTCTGGGAATAAATGCCTGTGGACAGTTGTATCCGATAAGTATGCCTACTGGTACATTGTGATCTGATATCATTTCATGAGCTATTTTAGCCAAGTGAGGCCATTTTCTTGCTGCATTAGCATTCAATATGTGGCTTCTTATTGCAGGTATATCATTCTGTGTATACACTGTTGGTAACCTTATGACACCATTCGAGTTGTAACCTCGTATTTGTAACGCTAATATCTCATTACATCTTAGAGACTGATTTTTGGATGTCATTGTGGTGAGGTTCAATGTTGTTTCTGATTTAGTTGCTTGGATTTGGGCAGCTGTGCTTTCTGACACAAATGTAGTGTCAGATTGTGAATCTAACAGTGCGTAGACAAGTATTTCCTTGTGTGGTTGTTCAATGCTTGATATCCACACTGGTACTGTCATTGAGGCTGCACATGTTTTGGATTGACTGTTTGCATTGTTTGAGACATGCTCATGGCTATCGGCTACAGGTTTGGCAAGTTCACCATCACAGGTTTTGGTTCTCTGTAAGTTTTGATTGGTTGGTGTGTTAATGATGCTACTTTGTGTGTTTTGACTGATTTGTTTAACTTTCGCATGTGCAGTTGGCTCTCTGTGGAGTGGTGTTGGGTGAATTTGTTCACATTTGGTGCACTTTGATTTCATTTGGCAGTCTTTGGACATGTGATTGGCTTTCAAGTAAGAGAAGCATAATGCATTAGCTCTAGCAAATTCTTGTTGTTTTGCATACTCTAGCTTTGCTAAATTGCGGCAATCCGCTGTGGCATGGGTTTGCCTTTTGCAAAAGACACATTGATATTGTACTGAAAGGGCAGGTTTTTGTGCAGAGTACACTGGTTTTGGGCTGATCGGAGAATTTTTAGTGTTTCTGTCTTCAGAGACACTCTTTTGTGTTTTTTACTATCAGATACCCTGTCAGTGCCTTCATTACAGCTAGACAGTAATGTGTTACAAGCTACATGTATATCTGCTTCATTGCTTATGAATTGACAGAAGTCCTGGAATCCAGGGAAAATCCCACTCTTTTGTTTCATTTTGGTTATTTGTTTTACCCACCTGTTGGACAACCATTCAGGTAGTTTTAGAACCATCTTTCTATTTTCTCTACTGTCATGAAGAATTTCAAGTTCTGAAATGGTCTTCATGGCAGCTAGGCATTGTTGCAGAAAGTCTGAGTACCTACGAAGGCCTAAACCATCTTTGGATGGTATCTTGGGCCATTGTTCAAGTCTGTCACGAAACCTTTCTGCAATGAGAAATGGATCTCCAAAACGTGTCTGGAGAGTTGCCTTGGCCTTAGAATATGCTTCTGCTGACTGTAGCAAGAAGTAGCCACTTATAGCCTCCCTCGCAGAGTCACTGACATACCTCTTTAGGTAATGCAACTTCTCAAGTGAGCTACAATTGCGGTTGTCTATCAAACCATCAAAGGCTACTTTCCAGTCGGCATACTGTAGCGGATCACCAGAAAATATGAATGGTTCTGGAGCAGGCAGTCTTGAAAGATTTAAAGCTGAGTTTAGTGTAGTCACTAAATCCTTTGTTGCACTTTCCATCTCATTGGGTGATTGACTTGGAGCAGATGCTGAACTGCGTTCTTTGTCGACCCTGGCTATCGATGGTGTAGATGGTGGACGTAACAGTAACCCACCTTGACGGCTTTCTCGTTGCTCATCTTCTAGAGCTTGGAGATAAATATCTTTCTTTCGTTTTTCTGCTTCAAGATTGGCCTTGAGTTTATTTTGAAGTATTTGGCTTCTTTTCCTCTGTATTTCCTCTCTCTGTATTCTTTCTAGATCCGCTAATTCCTCTTCCAATTTCTGGGCATCTAACTCTGTTTGGAGTTGAGCTTCTTGTTCAGCAATCTTGGCTGCTGCTTCGCTTGCTTTCAACCTCAATATTGATGAGCTGTGGGATCTTGACGATTTACCGGATGACCGCGTTTGCGCCGCTGAAACGAGAGAGCCACTTCTATATGAAAGCACGCTTGCATTCCTACGGTTAATGTTTTCCAAACCCCCGCCAATGCTGCTACTAAAATTTCCCTTTGATCTGACTGTATCTTTGTCTAGTAAATGGTCTATTTGTTCTGAGATAACTCTATGATCTCTAGTCAGTCTGTCAATGTCTATTACCAATTCGGGTTTAGGGCGGTCAGCAATTGATTTGATTTGATCAAACGTGGCATTAATATCATTTAGGGAATTCATTAATTCATCCTTCATTTGGCTAAGTCTCTCAAAGGTGAGAGGACTGGATAACTCTCTGGTGAGAGCTGCATGAAATTCACTTTGAAGTTCTATGTCAGCTACTAATTTTTCTGTCAATTGATTTTTCTCAATTCTGGCAGAATGCCTTTGTGGCTGAGTCACCGCAGGCTCTAATTCAATCCCTTCAGTCTCAGATTCAGTCACTACATTCTCAGAAGCAGGCACTGCACTCTCAGATTCAGGCACTACATGTGTAGATTCAGGCATTGCACTCACATTCTGGGCTTTGTTAGTTGTGTCATCCTGATTTTGTAAATTTGTAGCTATTTCTGAATCTTTAGATGCCATAATCACAAATTAGACTGTGGCCCAGTATGATTTACTCAAAACAAACAAACAATGGGATGGGTCGTGGGTTGACTGATGCTTCCCTACTGGTAGAATCACAATAAAACGTTAATGAGTTAGACACCTTTGACCCTACTAATCTATGGAACAATTACTACTATAAACAAAAACAATAAAGTTAATCAAATCAATGAACACGCACAAAAATAATTACTGCTTTGTAAACAATCATGTATGTAGCATTAAAACGGAAGTTTCTATCAGCTATTTTACTACTTTGCTCACTGTCTATCAAGCAATTTAATATTATTTTGCGTTGATATTTTACTCTATTTCTTTTGATTCGTTTGTAGACTTTGTGTGTTACTTATCTGTTGTCTTCAAAGTATAGCTGTGTTCTTGGCTTTCTACTGCTGAATTCCTGATGAAAAAAGGCTATCTACCAATCCAATGCTTCTCCGTCCTCTGTGGGCTCCGGGATAGCTGTTGATTAGCAAATGTTTCTGGTGACTTATTTCTATCAGCTTTTCAACTAGTTGACTCTTAGCTTGGCTGTACTTCTGGCTTTGATAAGTTGGGAGCTGTGGTAGTAGTGGTATTTCTTCTTACATGTACATCTGGCTTGACTTTAACAGCAGAGGATTTCTTTACTCCACTGTGGTTCTTTGAGCCAAAGTTTTCACTGTACTATAGCCCACTGGATTGCATTGAGGTCACAACTGATTTAGTATGAATAATGATTTTATTGCATAGACTAAACCGTGAAAACTACAAGTAAAGGCAAAAGCAATGGTTAATAATGAAGCATTGATAATGATAACATACTTTTAAACAACAGTGATATTTATG
>JAOQGN010240422.1:0-10489 GCA_027564295.1 Himantozoum antarcticum | reverse complement strand
CTGTATGAGCCTGTAACAACTCACAAATACAAACAAATGTTTCATGTGCACACATAAATATTGTTAAAAAGTTTGCAATAGTGCCCTTCAGAAAACTCTTACACTTTGACCACTGCTAAAAATAATTTTTAATTTTTGCGAGGTTCACACTACAAGCATTCATGACATCAGTATAAAATAATAAACTGATTAAAAAATATTATTATTTCTTGCTGGGTCATGTTTTTGTTGTCCCTGGCTTATGAACCGATTTGATTATTTTTTAATAAAAAAAAATCATTTAGGCCACGCCCCACGGTACGGCGAACTAGGTCGCGAATCCGCCTATTATTGCTGTTCTTGTATATTATTACTCAAATATATTATTACAGTGATTGATTATAATATTGTATTTGCATCTGTATCTGCATCTGACTATCTGTATATGTATCTGTATCTGCAGACATTTAACAAACACCCCAGATATGGAAAGAAGCTTCATAGAAGTACAAGTGTCCCGGAGTCAGCCAATGACACCAGAGATAACACTGCGCGGTGGCACTAACAACTCAACATTTAACATACTGAACTCTCATGTTGACGCTGCCGCCTCTCCAGCGCATGGTGTTTCCCGACGACAGAGACAACAAAAGTCACCCTCTGTGCCCAGCAATCATGGTTTATCTCCACCTGCTGAACGTAAGAGATCTGCTACATCCATCACAGATCCCAAATCACCTTTCAGCAGTGGAGATGACACTTCATCAAGTCCATCTAAATTTGAAATGTCTGTTGTGATTGGTACTAGGAGAGTTGATGCTAGACCTGCTAGTGCAGATAATTTGACAGATAGGGACACTGGGGCTATACCCAATGCCTCTGTAGCAACTGATAGTCGCAGACCGTCAACAGCCCATTCTGACAGTAAGCTGCACTCTTCCGATATGAATGTTATTAATAGTAATGGGAATAACAATAGCCAGCATTTACCAGAAATAGTGTGGAAAGAGAATACAATTCCATCTAGTGACGAGAGGATAACTCCAACTCCGTTATCTCGACCTCTCTCGGGGGAAAGCCATATTTCAGGTAAATCGAATGCCTATAATACTGAACTACTTGTATACTGTTAGAATGGAGTGCTATGCAGTAGCAGTACGTTACATATAATACTAGAAATCGCATGATTCATTGAATGAGATAGGATTTAAGAATACTATTATTGTGTAGACATTATTTTAAAATTTTCTTCTTCTTGTGACTTTGTACATAAAACTGTTGATCGATGTTCAAACTTTGTCAAGAAAAGGTCGAGTCTAATGTGGTCAACATTTCTGAGTATCACATTATGATTTACTCATTTGCATTTAGTATTCTAATAAGTATGGCTGTATTTTAGATGCGTTGAGGCCTCACAGCGGAAGGAAGGGTAGCTCCCACTCCTCTAGATCATCGGCCAGCTTGATTACACCTAAGAAATCTTCTATCTCAGATCTGCATCCATCTATTCAAACTATGGGAAGTCTCCAGCTACCCGAGGTATGGAATCTTCTAAATATATGTAGATGTGCTCATGCTAACGGCTTGTCAAAATTTCTACCACTAACATAATATTTCCTATTTCAAGTTAAGAGTTGTAGATTTGTCATCCCCCGCATATTAAATATACATGTATAGTAAATGAATTGAAAATTGAAAGTGTGCATGCTTTGAGCACGGTAACTGTATTAGGCCTGAGGTCTGAGTCCTAGTCTGAGTCATGTTTGTCCTAGTCTGAGTTTGAGTGATGACGTGTTACCATTTATATTGGGCTGTCTGTTTTGCAGCAATGTAACTCCTCAATTTTATAGGAGTTTTGCTTTGCTAATTGCTAATTGCTAATTGGGTGCTGCATTGCTGATCTAATTTAGTTATACCACTATGTGTCATTGTGTTTTAACCTCTACTTTTTATACACCTGTATTATTTGTTTGCACTGCAATTTTTAAACTTAGCTTAAACCCACTCACATCGTACCTAACGAAGTTGCTGTCCATAAAACAGTGGATTTGGAGCACGATCCGATAGCGAAAAGTATCTTGGAGAGCTTTCAATCTACTATTTCAATGCAGGTGAACTTATTTACTAAACTTATCAGTTAGATATGCTATATTTATGTTCCCTTTAGTCGCTTGCTTTATATTTACAATGCTTTGCAGAGTTGCTGCTGCTACTAATATTATCTTTGTATTGGAATTATCTATCCCCAATGATGTATGATAAGAGAGATAACTGTTATGATTTGTTGTACACCAGAGCAGACAAGCATCTTTATGATTTAAAGACGCACCCTTTTGACGCACTTTATGACAAAAAATGGTATATTAAATTCTTTAGATACAAGGAAAAGGTACTCGGAAGGAAAATTTGCAAACACCATCGTCCACTACTAGAGTTAAATCGGCTGCAACTGTCCATCCTTCTACAGCTACTGTACTTAAAAGTGGTCCACAACTAGATATTACACAACTAGAAACTGAGCATGTACCTGAAAAGCCCAAGTCAGAACTTGTATATGTGAGTTCCAACTATGTTCAACCTAGTTGTCAGTAATTGTGAGATACGGTATTTCTTTAGTATGAATATGAATATGTAGTATGAATATCAGTCCTGTTATCAGCTGCTTTAATCATCATGATAGATTGCAATGGGAAGAACATCAGGTAAAATTCCTTTTTAGTTCGGTCGGTGCTCCCAAGACTAAGTTATCAATTTCTAATTGGATCATGTCAAAACCCCAAACCCCAAGACCTAAGTCTAAGTCAAGGTAGGCGAACTGAAGAGGAATTATACCGAAAATCCTGTCACACAGATATCTGACCTTACTCATCTTTAAGTTCAACTAAGTTGAATTTTTTGAACTGGAATTTGACTTAAATTTGCCGAATAATAATGTTGTGCTGGAAGCCATTGTTTCCTAAATGAAATGTTTATTGGACATCACCAGATGGAGTATTTCTCAACACTTTCTTCATTCCAGCAAATATTTACTAATTAGTATCTATATTTTCATTAGAAAATAGTGGAGACACCGAGGCAACCGTCAAGGGTAAGAGATGCGGATAAAGAAGCTTTGGAGAGGGCAGAGCAGATGAAGGAGGATGAGCAAAGAACTATTGAAGCCATTATGAAGGATCCTGATGAGGGTGAATAAACTCATAGCACATACTAACATGACTCATAGGGTATACTAACATAACTCATGAGGTATGCTAACATGACTCATAAGTTATGCTAATATGACTCATAGGGTATACTAACATGACTCATAAGTTATAAGGTATACTAATAAGACATGACTCATAGGATATACAACATAATATGACTCGTAGAGTATACTGACATGACACGTATCTTAATTTGCTAGCAAATAAAATTGATTACCGTTGTGTGAATTAAGCGGTTGCAATAGAAATAGATAGAAAGGCTTAACACAAAATACGTCACGGCAAAAAATTACTAACAACTGTTTGTAATCCTCAAAATGTTTTTCAGCCATGGCTAACTTATATTCCAGTATGTGTTAACTTTCTAATTTATGTTCTCCTTTGTTGGATGTAGTAAGAGAAGTATTAAACAGCAACGTAGCTGGAGAGTTTGATGAGAGCGGATTGACAGCAGCAGAAATGGAGTTAGCTCAAGAAATCCTCAATCAGAAACTGGCTGAAGCTGCGAAAGGTAAGCAGTGTAATGCATTCTTAACTCTGTCCGATATATAACCATGACTATTATTCCTTCCATTTCTTCTTATATTTTAGCCTGTCTTTGACAAGTTTCGTTTTTTTTTTAGTTGCCCCCTCCCCGATCAGAGTCACAGAAACAAAGTATATTTCTGTGACTCTTTTGATCGGGGAGGGGAGACATAAAAAAACACGAAGCTTGTCAAAGACAGACTTCCTTTATTTCTATCTTTGCAATATTGAACCTTAATGGTTTCAATTCAGGAAACCTAGCGAGTGATCTGAGAAGTGTTGTTCTCAGAAACTGAAGCTCCATATTGTGGCACCTGTGAGCACTTACTATTAATACCTATATTTCCATATTCTAAAGCAAGACAACTCCAATCAAACTACTTTCCTCTGTCCGAAACTAAACTGCCATTTATCTGTCTAAAATTTGACTGTGTTACTTTTAATTTCTTTTCCATTTCATTCATTTTCTATATACCATAATTATTATTTGAAGATGTGCTCGTAGCAGGCAACGTTTCTAGATGAAAGGTAACTTGTGCTATTAATAATACTGTTTGAGAAGGAGTTCTATCTAGGTTTGGTTTGAAACTAGCCTTAGCTTTAGGGTGTGATACTACAGATAGTACATACAAAGGGTGGAGTGATCACATCTGTTCGTGTGCATAAGGTACACAGGTATCTCAAATTCAGTAATGGTATCCGTAAAGACACTGTCCATCAAATTTAGCCATGGAGAATCTGCAGTACTGCTGTCTTGATTATATCCATATGACCATAGGTCCACTTTCTTATTTGATTATTCGATTGGCTCTGTGATTGTATGCACATACTCTATTCTACAACCTTCAGATTGTACACAACTCTCATATTTTGTCTAATGTTCAGATATGATCACATGACCTTAGGCTATGTTATAGAATATTATAGTAGGTTATTATAGTGTATCCACTAGTTAAGGGTGGTGTAGAGTTTAGGTATTAGCTTAGAGTGCTAATATGCTATACTATAACAATCACTGGCTTCTGAGAGTTATCTGCTTCCAACTATGATGTAACTCTATTAACTGGCAACAATGTATAGATGGTCTGCAGGCTCTCTTTCCACAGTGTCTGTCTATGGGGCAATAATTGGTGACAATTTTTAGGCAGACAACTTTGTGTGTCCAGGAAAGCGTGCAAGTCAGACTATGTTCTATGGAAAGCTCTTAGTGTGTAAATAGACAGTTTTGTAGTCTACTTCACTATCTTTTGAAAACACATTTTGTATCAATATGTGGGGACATAAATTTATGGCTGTCAGCATACTGATAGCGAAAGGTGCCTCAAAGCATTAAAAAGGTACGGTGGTGGGTACGGTACGTTGTGGGTACGTTACGTTGTGGGTATGTTACGTTGTGGGTACGTTACGTTGTGGGTGCGGTACGTTGTGGGTACGGTACGTTGTGGGTACGTTACGTTGTGGGTATGTTACGTTGTGGGTATGTTACGTTGTGGGTACGGTACGGTAGTGGCAAACGTTAAGAAAGAGACTAAACCGGTATCAATTTTGTTGGCTATTTATTCATACAGTCTTGGATAAGCTGCTATAACTGCTATGACTACTTGTCAGGTAGTTATAGCAGCAAAGTCTAAAAAATAATATGGAATGAGTTACTTGTGCACTTTGGAGCATTTGTTGGTATGATTTTTAATTGTGTGTAACAATTAATGAATGTATTTTTGACATGTTTGGTAGACGGTGGTGAATAATAATATAATGACATAATGTCAATATGATATAAACATAGGTATGCAACAGAGCCTAAGTATAAAGGCACCAGTTGAAAGGAGAGCGGAAGATAAAAAGTTGAAGAGAAAGGTCTCCAAGCCATTAGACCAAGTACCAACAGCTGCAGATGATTCAAAGGCAAAGAGGTGAGCTTAATGTAAAACATCTAGTCTATGGATACGGTTGGTTTTCATGTGGTAGATGTAAAAATTGCAATCCTACATTACTATTATTGGCCAATTTGCCATTGAAATCCCAGGTGTAGGGAATCCCTGTTTGGTTCGGGTTCGGTCGTTCTGCTGTTTGGTGCTTTGTAACTACCGGTTTTCATGTTGTCACTTGCTCCAAAATGTTAACTATATATAAAAATTAGTAATTAAAGATGTAAATCAAGATTATGCAGCCTATATGCTTCAACTAAAGATGTTAATGTTGGAACCTTTTTAGTTTGATAGACAACAGCTAGAGCAGGCCAGCTCATTTAGTTGAAAAAATGTAAGTGGTTTAATCACAAGAGGTTTTCACAATAATGACATGACGTGGCCTGAAATCTTTTACAATGTGTACAGTGTATTTTATACAGAAAAGAGTTGATGGAGAAGAGAGAAAAGATTCGACAAGTTAAGAAGTTAGAGCAGCAAAATCGTGTAGCAGAGAAGAAGATATTACAAGAGCAGATCTTAATTAAGGCTAAGGAAAAGCAGACGCTGCTAGAACAGGAAAAGGCAAGGATGAAGGTATGTTCTGGTGTTACATCGGTGGTACATACTAGATACTAGGTAGGGTACTGTCTACTTGGTCATGTACCCTGAGCTATCTGTCTAGAGATTAAACAACTCAAAACAGAAAAAAGTTCCAAATACAGAATTTTTGAGAAACTGAAATTGAAAATTGTTCTTGCCAGTCCCTCGCTGATAGTATCCTTGGGCATGGCAACCATAATGTATGACTATTTATGGTCATCTCATTTTTTAACGAAAATTACATGAATTCAGTTATTCACTCGAGTCATCTGACCAAACACTGTAAATAGGAAAGCCATGTTTGTCCTGATTGGACGACAACGCCAAAGTAAGGCACTTTGGAGTTGTTGTGAATGTTTGATTAGTTTTTGAAGTTGTCCACTTACTGTTCTTATTTGACATCTTAGAACAGACAATTCCAACGGTGGATTTTTGAGAATCTTTTTATACATGTTACTTGATCAGTTGTGAAGTATTCAAAACAAAGGTGAGAACTGATAATGTATGTTCTATTTGGTTCTATTTGTTCTATTTGGCTCTATTTGCATGCAGTCTTATTGGCGTTGGTCTCTTCTTATGTTTAGGAAGTGCTAGAAAAAGAACGACACTCCAGTGTTATAGCAGAAGATGCTCGTCAGATGGAGGAGATGGCTAGAACAGCATTAGCAGAGTCCAGACGACAGACTAAAGAGGACAGAGAAAGAAAGCGTAAAGAAGAGCTGGAGAGAAGGAAGGAAGAGGCGATAAGAAGGTGAGTGACAAACTGGTCCAGCCCTCCTCACATTTGTTCTAAATAGTAGAATCTCAGACTAATATTGTAAGTTGTTTGGGAAACAACTTCAGAATATTGTAATAGGAATACTAATAATAATGTATTAATAATATCATACTCGCCAGGCATATTGTTTTAAGCGGTAATCCAATAGCAGAGCTAATTGAGGGAAACTCACGTGATAATATAATTAGTTCAATTGGCAAGAAGGAAAAATCTTCCAAGGTTGTAAGTAAAACTCAAACCCGCGTATTGGGCTAATGGCTGATAACTTGGGTCATTGATGCAAGACCAGTGCAGCACTATCACTTTGCCAGTTAGACCTTCAAATAATCATAATACTTTGCAAGTTTTGTGTGCTTGTAGCTAGATTATATATTTTGAAGGTTTTATGCAGTTTCACCTCGCGGTTTAGTACCATTAAATGACACTCTGTTATTATTCGAAATATGTGTTAAAAGTTTGAAACTAAATAGCAACTGGCATTAGGACTTGTACAGTAAGCCAGGTATTATCACATTGGATGGTATTGCTCATGTGATTGTATGCTACTTTAGATATCTCTACAAGAAGCAGCATGGAACGACAGGGTAGGTGGTGTCTGCCATGAGTTATATACATATATATACATTACATTATCTATCACATTCACTAGATGGAATATATTTCTAATATGCACTCTTATATTTTTGCTCGCACTGAAGTTATTTCGCTGATTTGAGGTTATGCTTTTTTTATACGAAGCTGAAGTTGAGAGAGATGAATTACGGGCCAGAGAGCCGATCAGGATGCATAGAATATATTCTATTCTACATGGCCACACTGTAACAGCAGTCACATCAAACCTGCCTCAAAATGATTGGCATTACACAATATTGTTGTTTTAGTAGACTGCCGATAGGCACGTAAATGATTTTTGTTAGGAAATGATTCCATTGATTGTAGATTACTATGTTGTATGTAATATAAATGATTGCTGACAATCTAGTTCTAGTTTTTACGTCAAATACCAGGCAGCCAGGGATATCATATACAGCTATTTTTTATTTATATGACCATTGACCATTGACCATTCAGTAACTTGATATTAGAGGCATTATTTTAAAACAATGGCTCTCAGCTTGCAAATAACAGTTCCGGACTTTTTTTACTGAAAACTGTTGTGAGCAGATATTGTTATGACACGAAAATAATATGTGATTTCTTTATTTTGCTATTTGATGAAATTTATGAATTAAAATCAGTCCTGTTTTAAATAGCATTATTTCTATTACTATCAGACGAGAAGAGCAAAAGAGAATACAAGATGCTGCGAGACAGAAGGAGCTAGACATGTTAGAGAAGATATCAGATGCAGAGACGGTTCGTAGACTGAGAGAGCAAGAGAGAGCCAGAAAGGAGGAGGAGGAGTGGAAACTACAGAACAAACTTATGGTGTGTACTCAAATATACATAGAAACAGGGCTTCCAATTAAACACCGATTGTTATTATTATTTTGTTATTTAATTTTATTTAGTTAAGTAGACATTGTGTAAACTTATTCCAGCTTGCGCTTGGAATTAGTTTGCTTCAAGCTGTCTTTGTATGTCCGCCGCAGTTACACTCTACTGATGTCGTACAGTGTACAAAGACAACAGTGCAATGAATGCAAATTACATAGACGACAACAGAATTAAGGCGAAGTACAAAGACAGTCACGCAATTAAGACAAACCACATAGATGACAGCACGAAGTCAGCAAATGCACATGGAAGGCAGCACAAGCAAGACAAAGTAGACAGGCAACAGCGCAAAGCCAACAAAGTACATTGATGACTGCGCAAATAAGACCTAATACTAATATGACGACACAAAGATAAATATGACAGTGCAGACTCGCTCGCTTGTCATGAACTCAACTATGATAGCATTCACACCCAAACTGTACACTTTCAGTAATTGGGTTACCAATGGCTTACGTTTGGAGCTCAGTATTCTTCTACAAGTTTCGCAATGCGTAGATTGGCACTTAGACTTAGCTAGCGAAGCACATAGAGCTCTAGACGTATCCCCACTATACTCATTATCTGTGATATATTTGTTCTTTCTATAGTTTCTCTATATATCTGTTACTATTCACTTTATAATTTGAATCGCACTGTTAGGAGGAGGAAAGGTTAGCACATTTACAAGCTGAAGATGAAGAGGCCAGAATAGCTAACATAGAAAGAGAGGTAATAGTAATATCAGTAACTTTAAGTGCACCTCCCTCAGGTACGGGAGGTGCTCAGGTACCTCCCGTACCCGAGCCCCTTATTATAATGGATGACAAGTGCATTTGCTCAGGTAATCTGTAGTGTCACAGTAAAGAATTTACAACTTGTAAACCAATAAGCTGCATGGAAACCAGTTTTTATGCTGAGTCCGTTTAATAGTTGGGAGATTGTTGTCTCGTTTTGAAATTATGAAGTCATTTAATCCCTCACCACCCAACCCAGCAAATACTTGGGGAACCTAGGCTAGCAAGTTTGCGCTTGGTGAACGTGCTCAGCTAAACCGCAAAATTAGTTTCACAAATTGCTATCGCTGCCCGAAACCCAATATGTGCATCAAAGTCCAAATATATTAACTGAAATTTAGCTTTAGGTGAGATTAGCTGCATTGCATTGTGAGATTAGCTGCATGAGTTACATTGAGTAGCAGTCTTTAGCACAAACGATTCATATCCTTAGACATGTATGTATTGCATAATTTTTAGTAAACAAACTTCCGTTGCATTTTAGTATTTATTGCCTGTGATTTTCCTGGTCACAAATACTTATCGTTTAATCCAGAGTGAATGGTAAATATGTATATGTTAAGTCAACCATGTGACATATTATTATAGCAAGTTAATATCAATGTTGTCTTCTATATATTAATCAGGCTGAGGAACACGCCATGTCTAGATTAGTAGAAGAGAGAATGGAGGCGGAAAGAGTGGAGAGAGAGACAGAGCAGAAGAGAAGACAACTACAGGAAATGGATGCTTCTAGAATGGCTTTTGTAGAGTCTGAGCAGAGAAAGATAGAGGAAGAGTTGAGACTGAGAGAAGAGGAGGAGGAAAGAGAGAGAGCAGCTGAACGTCAACGTAGACTTGAGGTACTAGAACGGTTTAGCGGTAGCTAGATGGAGCTTTGCTTGAGGTTGTAACATGAGTGGTGCAATTGGTAGTAGCTGGAACTTGTATTTCAACAAGTATACTTGCTGGAAATACGGGTCCCGGTCCAGCTGTAGCATCATTCTGGCAAAAAGCCTTCAGCAAGCTTACAACTTTAAAGTTGCTCCCATTGAGCTCTAACCTTATAATTATGGATATTCCAATAATTAAGCAGCAATTCATATTAATGGAATTTATTGTAACCACTTATAACATTTATGACCACTTATAATTAACATTATTTTTATTATTATTATATACTTTATTTATAGTCTAGTCAACATCATATCAAATAGAGACATGTTTTTCATGCAGATA